>PNEQ01004650.1:30736-60947 GCA_003012365.1 Medauroidea extradentata
CTCATTTTAAAGTGTAGAATTTGTGATAACTAAAGTGATTTTGTTATTTCACTTCATGATCTTCATTCTATAAAACCTTGTATGTTTAATGTTACTGCCAATAAAGCAGATGTAAAACCTCGTAAGTCATAAATTTACACAGAATAACTACTAATTTGTACCATAAATTCATAAATACGAGTGAATATGCATTTAAATTTTATTTCCTGTATGAAAAATATACAGTACAGCAGTTAGCTATTGTGTAGCACAACTACGAAGGTTTTTTTTGCTCTCCTCTAAAATGTACTGAAATGGACTTAGGAGGTTTTAGAAGTAAGCCGACGAAATGCTTTGCTGTCTTCACTCCTTTAAAATCAATGCTAGTGAGATCTTCATTGTTTACTACCAAATCTACACCATGCATGCCTTAACAATGGGTGAATTTCCTGAGCTAACTTTTACATATCCAGGTTCACTAAATTTTATCAGTTTTTCATGGCAATGAAAAAATTCCAGTACACACCTGGTGGGCGATGACTAACTGAAACAAGTACGGCTACGTCATAAATATGTTAGCCAACAAAAACATGTTTTCAGCGTGTACAGTGGCATTTGAAAATATGGCATTTATAAAGCTGAATAATTTAAAAATTAAAACGCTCGTGGATCTATTACTTTATCTGTCTGCGTTTAGTGCTAAAATAATTCAGAAGAATCAGGTAAATTATTAAAAACTTTTTTTATGAATTTTTCCTATTGTGCCACACAATGCCGTTTGTTAGCGGGTTGTTTTGGGGGTCTCTCATTTCCCCGTCGTCTCATTCCGGCGCTGCTTCATACTTATATGTCACCTCTCAACAACACTGTAGACCTTGCTCTTGTGCGCTGATCAAATCTCTTGTCCGCATTAGGATAAATCCCTATTGTTAAGCAAAGAACTACTATATATGTCTTAAGTTTAGAAGTAATGTAATTTTTAATGTTCGGACAGCTTGACTTAGTGGTTGCAGTTTCTGGCTGGTGGTCAGAGGGTCCCAGGTTTTATTCCTAGCTGGGAAGGTGAAATTTACTTGTTAGTCACTACAGGCTTACCCTCGCCGTATAGCCCCACTTTATCACCTGAGGCTATCTGCTTTCACATGATGAAAATTGCATCACAAAAAAAATTAGGAGGTGAAAGTTATGAGAAAAATTATACAAATTAAAGTAATGGAAAAACGTATATAGAAAGAGAGAGAAAGGGAAACAGAGAGAGAGAGAGAGAGAGTAGTTGTAGAACCAAGGTGTTCGTTTCAAATCAGCCTGTAGAACATGTTTCATAAGGGAATATTATATGACATGTTACAGTTACTTAATCCACACTTATGTCTTTCAATGTTTCACCATTAGATGCTGATATTATGTTTTGTTTCAGAAAGGATTTAATTTAAAAGGACACGTGGGACCTATGGTAAACATAATTTGTGTAGTACCAATGTCTCTAGTGGAAGTATGTGGCTATCATATGTTCATCTTAGTTCTGGAGAAAATTATTACATTTAGTTTACTTATTCAGCGCTTATTATAGAGAATAGTCATTTATTGTATGACTTGTTAAAATCTCAACAATCTCAAATTACCAGTTTTGTATTTGGCTTTGCGCATTGTGTGGAAGGCTAGCATGGACTCGAAGTCGCCGAACCCGTACCGATCTCGAGTGAATACAGGCGAGAAGGACAGCAACATCCAACTGGACATAGTGGCCCACATTCCCTCCGTGGGAGCCAAGAAGGCTGTGGACTTGCTGCGTTCCTTCGGAAACATCAAGAACATTGCCGAGCAGTCTAGCGAGTCACTCGCTAACGTGGTGGGGAAGGCAAGTGCTGTTAAGGTACGGGAGTACTTCCATGCGCGCAAGTGATGTGATTCTGTGTGTAAGCAAAGACTGATCCAGATGTTAAAAATGGATGAATAGTGCTGCGCATGGACGCTGTTAACTGTTAACTTCAGGAAGGAAACTGTGACTTGAAGACAGAGTAGTGGTTATGAATGGTGGCATCTCTATGAGTAGGATTCAGGTTCTAACAATTGATGGGTTACTATCTGATGAACATTTGCCTCAGGGTATCAAGTGCTCTTCTGTTCATTTAATAAATTTTTGTATCAATATCTTTCATGTTTTTAATCCATTCGTGAGTAAATATTATTTAGATAGTCGTCACTCCCTGTTGAGCAATTTTGTTTTGAATTGTATATACCTAAATAACACAGTTTTATGTGCTTATAACTTGTTAAATTGGTAATAAATAACATTGACAGTTATACTGATTTTTTTACTTTTTTTTTTGTCAACAATATTTTGTCTTTTTTTTTATTAAAGAACTTTTAATTTTCTCTCAGTTGCTTAGCAACTACTGCATTTTAGATTAATTGACAACACATTTTCTCATAATTTAAAACCCTAGTTATTTTTTTTCCTTACAGAAAACTTATAGGCTCCTGCCACTTTTTAACATAAACATAGCAACCTAAGTAACAACAAATGTGTATATATTGTAATGACCTGAAAAGTTTACGCCTGAAGTCACAGTAAATAATATTTTTTTAAATTATTATTAGTGATGGGAAGGTTTCACCTTTTGTTGGTTCTGGTACCTTGATTTGGTTCTCAGTTTTCAGAGGTTTGATGTACTTTTAGATACATCTTATGAAATTTGCAACTCAATGTAATTTTGTTTGCATTATAATGTTGCGGCCCGGTAGAGCGCAATGTGGGAGTTTGTTTGGGCAACTCCCGCCGCCCTGGCACTCAAATGATTTATATCCGTGTGCCAGCATTATCATATTTAAAACACGTATGTGGCTGCGTGCGGGAGTGTACGGGGATGCCAGGGGGAGTGAAGGCAAACGGCCCAGGCTGTGTCTGTGTGCACCGAGATAACATTCCCTCCACTCTTCAGCCACTGGGCTGGCAAACCTCGGTAGAGGGGTGAGGAGGGAGACAACGGTGTGCGCATCGGCATGGCCAGGTGCTCACCCTTGCATCCCGTACTTTTCCCCCACGAGCAGGTATATAAGCTGCTGCACAGCCGCGGAGCAGGACTATGTTTGATGTCTTCGACTTTGGATTCGCTACCACTAGGAATAAGCAGGATCGGCTTGGTCAGTGGCGTTTCCGAAGTAGTAGGAATGAGGAGGTACACACCAGTGGCATTGTTGAAAGTTTGTACCCCAGATCGCAGCAGCCATCGTCAGTGAAACATTGTTGGTCAGTGAGGGGGTGCTGTTTGGTGGGTTTAATGGGAGGTAAACGCAGTAGAGGCCCGTTCTTGGTCTGGCAGGCGTGAGTTCCAGAAGCTGTGCGTGGGGGCACTGGTCACCCAAGTACGTAAACATGAGGTTGCCTGGACTGGAACCGACTTGCATTGCTACATAAAGAACCTGGTTACTCTCCACTACTTCCTGGAATTTTTTTACCTTCTCTCATCATCACTATCATCTGGGCCATTGTTGAGGTGGTGAAGAGAGGGGAGGAGATACTTGGCTCCCAGCTGTTGCTGCCCCGGGGAGTCCAGTCGGGGGACTGGTATCTAGGTGGGTGTGTCACCATGTCAACGCCTTGAGTGGGTGTGCCCAGCAAATTTACGCCCGAAGTAGGCATGTCATCACGTACGCCTGGGGACTGGCCGCTGTCCTGGTCGCCTCGATTAGCCGGTCCTAGGGCATCCTCGACTGGGAGGCATCAGGGACACGTGGTGCTCTTTGTAGCAGGATCACGGGGCCCCAACCATCCATGTCTCATGTGAAATTCTTAAGATCATTCAATGTGTCTTACCAGATCTCAAGGCCGGCGGTGGTACAGGTTGCCAAAAGAGGCTTGGCAGGCGAGGCGCCTAAAGGAACAGTAGGTAGTCCCACTAAGTGTCAGGACATTATGCCTACCCCTGTTGAGAGCCACTCCCCCCCGCCTTGCTACAAGAGAAGAGACGCCCATTGTTGCAGTGCTGCCAGATGGACCACTCACCCCAAGATGTCTGCGTCAGTTGGCGAGGGAGGCGGCTGTACTGCAGCATCTAAAGCTCTGACAGCAGTCAGCGACCAGACATAGGTGGGCTGGCCCAGATTTTGACAGGTGGAATTCTGTCCATCAGGTGGCCGGCGATCCCACATAGGGTTGCATCCCTCTCTCTCCGACCAGGTACACGGTGGACCATGCCGCCCGACCATCGACCTACGCGAGCATCAGCCGGTGAAACTGTGCCCAGTGTCCAGTCCGTCCCGCCTATACTCTGGAGCAGAGCCTGAGGTACTGGAGACAAACGGGGGCACGACGTGTGGAGCAAAGGGAGCACTAAGGTCATAGACAGGGCAAAGCACCTGGGTGGGAGAAACCCAGTGCAACAATAAATGTCAATTTTTAAGGGATTTAAAACTTAAGAAATGGCTAATTTAATAATATTTTATCACAGTGTACAGTAAAATTTTTGAACTTTGCACGAGGCATACACAAAAGCAGTTATGACTGTATAAAAAAGCATACACAACAAAGACCTGCAAAAACCAAAATTAAAAATATTTGTGTGGCATTCTAGTTTAACTGAACTTCCTCCGCCATTTTGGATTTATAGAAACTTTTTAATACTGCTTCTATGGAAATATACTAAATATACTATCAGTTCTGCAGTTGTACAAACTCAGTTAAAGAAAATATCGTGGAGCAGCTGTCGTAGTTAAATGAACCTTGTTATGTACAGCGTGCATAAATATTAAGTATCTGCCAAGTTTGTTATATTGCTGTGTAACACAACAAACAAGAGTATTTCTCGTGCAGTCCCTGTATTGTTTTCAGTTGCAGCAGACTTGCAACTGTATTTTAGTAGGTTTTCATTACTTTTTTCCCCTCATTTTTTTGTGATTATTTTATAGAAATTTCACCATTCCTGAAAATACTTTCATACGAGCGAAGTGTCCGTACAAACAGGATGCCACACAAGTCTGGTTTCAGTGTAAATTTAAGTTACGGTTCACATTTATGTTTCTGTATCTTTGTACCATGTTTCATGTAGCTGACATTTCCAACTGTACAGGCAAATACTTGAAGTCAGTGTATTTGAGCCCTTGTTGTACAGATTATACATGTGGTCACTGTTGCTCATAAGCACAGTTTCCACCACAAGCAGCAATGTATTTTACACAGATTTTGAAGAGCAATAAAGTAAAAATTATTTCTGAAATGACAAATATACCATGTTTATCTTAGTCTACGTTGCTTGGAGAGCAAAATTTTGCAATAAAATTTGAACTAACATGACTGCGTTTTGAAACACAATTTTGTAAGTACAGACATCGCCTACTGTTCGTGCATGGAAACCATTGTTGTGCTAGCAGTGTTTAATGCATTTATGCTAGTTTCTGCCATTTGTTTAACATTTTGTGTGCAAATGTGTTTGTGTTTATGCTATTACTAATAGCCCAGGAAATAAAGGTTTTTTGTCTGGAATAATTCCAGGAAAGCTGAATTTTTGGTGGTTGTTAGACCACTACCAGAGGTATTTTATCCCAAAAGTCCCCGCCCCTACCCCTTGTGCTTCCCCTCTCATGCCCTTCTGAAGTCCTTTATCGGAGACATTCACAAAATAGCTCATATTTCCATAAATAACAGACGTATCGAGACAAATTTTTTTTTTGTTTAAATTCTTAAAGTATATACTTCAAAACGTTCCCTGGTCATTTTTCTCTAAAACCAATAGTTTTTACATTAATCAAGGAAATGTGCCAAAAAGTTGGATTTTTTTACTGTTATTTTGAAAGTTTTTTCTTTATAAGTTTAAAAAATGCTTCAATACAAAAATGTTTTTCCTACAAAAAAAAAAGGCCAACAGTGTACCTCTGGTAGTGATCTAACAACCACCAAAAATTCAGCTTTCCCGGAATTATTCCTGACAATTGGCATATTTTCCCTTTATTTCCTGGGCTATAAGCAGTTGCATATCGTCATTGACGTACATATGCGTAAATAAACAATATATGTGGCTGTATTTTCAGGTTAGTTCGCTAGGTTTATCTACATAAACAATTGTTTAGACACATAATTAACATTATGCAAATAATAAACATGGCCTTTTTACCCATTAAATGTAACAGTAGCAGATTTCTTTCCTTACCTGTTCTCTCTTTACACACTATTGCAAGACACGTAACTGTTCTTATTTAAACTGTTCAACATTATCAGTACCGTAATAGGCACTTATGAAAAACACTACACAATCTACTCTATAGAGTAGATGTTTCTAGTACGCAATGGGGAATATGCATGTGTCAGGTATTTAACTAAAAACATTATCAGCACTTAGAGTTATTGCTAAATAACATGTGTACTTAATGCAGAGACTTAAAACAATACATAACATCTAAAAAAACTAAAAAAATTTCGCTGTAAATGTGAGAAATTCAGAAATTTTCAAAAGGGATGAGAACGCTCTGTGATTGGCTTGACGTCACCTGGCGAAAGTCGCTTGGCGGGAAGTCATTTGGCGAAAGTCGCTTGGCGGGAAGTCACATTTTCCTAGTCGAGGCAAGGCCAGTTACATGTTTACTGTGTCTGCATTTTAATTTAGGAATTGCAAAATGATTTGCAGCCACAACACACATTCGTGTTGAAGCCTTTAAGCATGTAGTACGGTGGATATTTATCGTGGTGGTGAATTGTGCTACAGAATATGCGTTTAATACAAATCTACTAAGACTTATGTGTAGCTAATGCTTTGCACAATTTCGCAGCTGTATTTATAGCCTACTTGTTTCTCAGATCTCACCTAAGAGAAAATCAAGTGAAATGTGATCGTGGCGTGAGATTCACACTAAAATATTAGTCATCCTTCGATACCATACTTAACATGTTAATAATAGTCTTCAATAATCACTAACATATTCACATAAAATTTTACTCTGAAAGCCATTTTCGTGTAGTCTCTTACAAGACGCTATCAAAAACTGGACAGCTGCTTTTTTCCGACGATTCTGCTCGATTGTTTGGCTCTTGCTTAGTAAATAACTGTTATTTCTGTAAATTTTCTGACTTATTGTTTTGTTCCTTATCTGAAAATAGGATATATAAACTAATAAACGTAAAATTTGTCTTGGATAGGAGTGCAATGGTTCGTTGCTATGTGATTGATCGTAACGCCAAACGTTTACCTTATAAAAATTATTTTTACTGACTACGAAAGTTAACTCAAACTTGGAATATCTTCTATCTGTATGCATTTGTAGTATACATTGATGGGAACTGAATTGCAAACAATACCTGCTAGGTTTTTCAATTTTAGATACAAGATTAATACATTTTATTGTGTTCTGCTACCTACCGTGACTTCTGGAACTACTTGGGTTCTTCCATGCTGCTGCTATCTACCGGTGGACCTCAAACTATGTAAGGCTTCGCGTAATGCATGAAATAAAGAATTTTTTGTATTTTCTAAAATGCTGTGTGCTGGTTATTTATTTGGACTGTAATATTTCAACGATTGCCTTTAACTTAACTTTTGTATATTAGATATTGATCTACAGGCAGGATATTTTCTTACAGAAGTTGAAGTTTTCTACTTGGTTTAACTTGTATTTCGTAAATGCCTAGAGTTTAAATAGTGCTTAGTGGGTGTTTAGGTCATTCGGATTACATCTAACTTACAATAATAATGAAAGTTTGTAGAAATATCATGTATAGAGCCTACCTCCAAAATATTATGTACAAGTATTGAAGACAAAAACATAAATGATTGTAGTGACGAGTCACCGTTTCACCAAACAATTGATATCCACTGCTTTCCGAAATTTTTCAATTTTTCATTCAGGAACATATAACTCCCCGAGTGTTTTAAGGGCGTATTATAACGCTTATGTACTATATATAAGACGTGAATAGCTTTCGTTTTGTGCCAAGTCAAGATTACTTTAACTTTCTGTCATACTTCTCGCGATGTGCGCACAACTGCTATCGGCGGTAGGCAGCAAGCGGGCTGGATTTTCGCTGGATGACGTCACAGCGGGCGCTATGCTGAAGTCAAGCGTTTCGGCGGGCTTTTTAAATTACGTTACGTTTTTCGCCGACAACACTTGAATCAACACATAGAATTTAAAAGGAACATGTGATTATTGCTTAAAAATGCCTGCGGAATTGAATTAAAACATTTTAAAAAATTGTGCATGTTCCCCGTTGCTATGCCATATACAGTAGAGTCCCGATTTAACAAACTCTGGAATAATAAAAACAGCAATTTAACGAAAGGATTTTAGGAACTATCAAAAAATAACCAAAAGTGTATGAAATAACTAAGTAACTTTGATGAAATAAGGTATAAAGTGTAGTGTATGTCTTAAAAATATGTTTACTGGTCGCAGTATATTCATTTTCTCCATAAATGATGTTAAACCATCCGTCGAGACCAAAAAAAAATTGTTAAAATTCGTTGAAAACTTTGACCGCAGAAATGACTGAGCTGAGCGCACGCAGAGTGAGCGACGCTGTGTTACGTAACATGTGCACACGTAGATCCTCATCCTGGCAGCTGGCGAGTGAATGAGCATCGAGATAGCCAGTCCACACAGCGCGGCAGCGGACAGCACAGGTACTAATTCACAGATAGTGCTTCGTGTCTCCGTCAGATTGCGCTACTGTGCAGCATGCTTTATCGATTCATTCTTTTACGCATAGAATGCAGTGGTGACCAACGTGATTATTTTCTGTCACATCCCATGATAGAACCAGCGTATCTATAAAAATAAATATGTTACTATATTTTTTATGCAGACTTTTTTATAACTAATTTTTTTTAACGTAAATAATATGTTTCGCGAAGTGCTAAAAAATGCTTCAGTGCAAAGTATTTTTAGCGAGTAGTAACCAGTTTGATGCAAGAGCGTGGCAGCCTATAAGTTACAATGGCCACGGTACGCGTGTTTATTTATTATTTCACTGTTATCTCGCAAACTTTTACTTAAGTTTTAATTTTTTTTTTTTGTTCCCCAAAATTTTTTATGGGAATTTCCTAAATTTTCTTGGAAGAGTGGGAGAGAGACTGAAAAAAAGATGACTCTGCGGTGTTTATCACCATTTCTCACGTGTTGATTATGCGTGCGGGTGGCCTAACTCACCGGGCGCGCGCTCAACGAGTGTTCCTCTGGCAGTTTTTAAATTTTTTTTTCGCCAAATTTTTTTCTTCGGCGGCTGCAGCTTACCAATTGATGGTAACTGCGGTATGTTATTGTTGTGGGCTATCATACTTTCTTAAAATTATCTCTATATCCTACACAACATGACCGAGGATTTAACTTTTTTTTTTTTGGGGGGGGGGGTTAAAAAATTTAAAGTTTAATTTAACGAAATATTGATTTAGAGTAAACATTTTTGGGTCCCGAGGCATTTAATTAAATTGAGGTTCTTCTACTGTACGTATATTGTATAGAAGGGTATTCTGCACTGTTTTATCGTAGTCTTATGATTAGGTCAATCTGTGACAGATTTTGCTGCATATACTACTATTTGAATTTGTGAGGTCAAAAAAACTGTTATAAGCATCCAACTGTATTTTTATCACATGTTTCCTGCTTAACCTCTACACTACGACTCACACCCCAGCCAGCTGCTGCCTGGCAAAAGATGCCATTTCATGTTATTCGTAGGAATCGCTAAACAGGTGGTCACCTAAACAATTGTCATAAAACTTGTCTCAACACAAAGCAGTTTTCATCTATCGACATCTGCTATTCAAACACAAGTATTATAACGAGTGGAGATAGACAAATAAGCATAGTATGATGTGCAATCAAGGTTTCTCCTGCACCCTTTTCTCACTCACATGCTCTCTTTCTTCCCACCTCCCCCACTCTTTCTCCCCACCTCTCCATCTCCCTTTCTCACCCTCTCTATCTTCCTTTCTCAACCCTTTCTCTTTTCTCTCTTTTTTTTCCCTTCTTGCTTTCTCCGCCCATCCATTTCTCTCCCTCTCTACCCACCTCCCACATTTTCTCCCTCTCCCTCACTTTTTCACCTCTTTTTCCTTGTTCTGTCACACACACAACACTCTCTCTCTTTCTTTCTTCTGTCACTCCCTTCCTCTCAGTCACAATCACTGAAGACTTTTCATCTGTATCTGCACTGTTACACTACTAGCAAATTCTTTAAAACATTGCGTAACATGTAATAGATTCCAGCAAACTATATATTCTGTATATAAAATACTTATTACAAAATTACAACTAAAAATATTGTTAAGTGTTCAGCCACTTCCCCATCTTGTTTAAATCACTATAAAGTTTTTTTTTTCTCTTAACTAAATTTAAATTTGTAATAACAGGGTATAAGTCTATTCAGGGTGAGTTTGTCAGGTGTCCGGGATGATACAACAGGATTCAATAACCTAGTAATTGGGGCCATGATTAATTTAAATTCATCTTTTCAAAATTTGAGTATAAAATAGTCAGGAATTTTAAAGTAGAGTCGTTTGTGTATTTTCCTGGCTTGTTTGGTTTGGTTTCAAAGTGACCACAATAGTATTTTAATTATTTTTGTTGATATAACTTTTTCTTGTATTTTAACTAATTTTTGATTTTTGGCAATTTTAGCATAGTATTAAATTTTCCCTGGTGAAGTAACTTCTTGTGTTGCAAGCTTCTCCAGGCTGTAGGATTTCTGGCGCAACGTTGTGGTTGATAGCTTGCTTCATGAAATTCTCACGAGGTAGGTTATTGACGCACGTAGGTCAGCCATCACAGTGGGTTGCTTAGGGTATTGCGCTGCGAAAGTAGTTCCACTGTTGCGCACTTTCTGTCCCCAATTATTATATTTGTGTGGATAAATAATTTTATTTCAATGTAAAAACTATAAATTCAGATCTTGGAATGCTTTGTTTCATGTTTTAAGGGTAATTTTGCTAGTTTTGTTAAATTTTGGATACTGTTGTATCACTCCACCGAGGTGCGCTATTAGTTACCATGTCCGTCGAGGGTTTATCAGTCATGTAGTGATGGCAGAGCGGGAGAGATGTCTGCAGGTCGCGAGAGCGCAGCAGGGCTGGCCCTGGGAGCGCTGGAGAGGCTGTAGGAGGCTTTAGTGTCTCTAGAGTTTTTTTTCTTTGTCTTTGAACTTCAAAAGTTATATGAAGGTGGCGGGAGATACGGGGTTTGTGCCATAACTGTGGGATGGCATAGCATATCAATTGCTAAGTTTCAGGCAATGGACGGGTGTTTCATATTTATTTCTTTTGTTTTGTTTAATCAAATTCGGGCATGGTAACGCCGGACATCTGACCGTTTTATTTGTGTTTTGGTACCAAACCGTCATTTTTAGAATCATCACGAAGTAAGAAAAAAATGTAAAAAGTACAATTGAAAATAAACAAACAGTTGCCTTATTTCGTGAGTTTAGATAGTGAAATCACAATAATAGTTTCCGCCTCCATTTAATTGAATAAACTGAGCTATCCGGAGCACACCAAGCTACATAACCTCAACTGATGTGTGGATAAACAAACGAACGAGTCACGCCAACTGGTGCGAACATAGTTCTAGTCACGTCTCCTGTGCAGTGCCAGGACAACAGACGCAGCCGCGTCACAATATGACCCCCAATTTTCTCAAAAGTTGCCAATTTTTATTTCGTGAGCTGGGTAGACATCCTGTGTACCGTTTGTATTACACATCTCAGACACTAGTCTGGCATACATAATCAGTATCCTGGCCATATGCATTCCCTCATTAAAATGTTACTACGGGTTATGTTTTGTAAAAAACAAAATGTGCAATCATGTAAACATAAAGAATTCTAGTAGGGTAGCAACCGTTATACTAGGATATGTTTTCTCAACATGATACTGTATTTATTAAACCATGCATGGATGATTATTTTACAAAAAACTTGAGTGGTTCTCTGCATGTTGAATGGCTTAGGCCCAGTTTGTATGCTGAGAGTTAGATTTTATTTATTTTAATAAAAGACTGGAAAAATGACACTAGTGCACCTGCATTACATCTCTGTGAAGGCTATGGGCATGCTAGTTTCACCCCAGTTCTACATGAGCGTTCTCAGCAAACAGTTTTGTCAACAAGAGGTTATTCATACTTGTGTTAACCAACTAGTCATGTAAATCTCCCAGAACATTCTTACATTGCAAAGCTCTGTGTGCATCACTTCTTGTGATGTAGCTACGTTCTTCAGGCATGAGGCTTAAACGCAAGACACAGCTCAACCTAAAACATGAAAATATTGATATAAATTTTGTACGTTCCCTGTAAAAGTTAGTGTGTCCAACTACATTTGTTTCTGAGGAAATAGAAAACCCACGACGAACACATGACCAGATTTCTTTGAGCTAAGGGATTTTCTTCAACAACTTGACAGAATTCCTGTTGCTGATGTCACGTCACATCTTAAACATTTTGTAAATATTTTCGACCAAGCTACAGTATTTGAAAGTAATACAGTATGCTTAACAATATGGAACTTGAGTTAATGGAGAGGATTTTGGTAATGAAAGACATTTTATTTAAAAGTTGTAACAATTTGTTTCTTTATATTCTTAAAAAGTAGATTACATAATTATTCCAGAGAGGAATGTATCAAACAATGTATTTATTCAGTTTAGTATTTAAAAAAATTTTTTTAAGCCTCAGTACATGATAGATACAAGATAAGTTGGTAACTCTATGCTTATTGTATGACATAGGATTACAACTTACTAATCATAATGTTACCTGATTTTTGTTATTTTATTTTCATTGCAATATGTGTCCTTAACATGTGGTATTTCATAATTTGCTGCAAATATTAATACATATATGTAGTTTTTTAAACATATATGTGCATATAAGTGAAAAATTTTTTTTGTGTTGGTTGTCAACTGCAAAGTACAATAGCTGTGCCATAAATGTAGCACTATGATAGGAACACCTAACCACAGTCTTACAAGCTAATGCAGAGCAATTTTGCCAACACTGCTCATGGTGGAGGCTCTGCTACAGCAGCTGGCCGATATGACGTACCATCCTGGAGACAAACGACGTGAGGATATGCTCCTGCTGTCTGGCACTCTGCAGCACCTCCACATGATCTGCCTGGTCGAGGCTATCATAGTCCGTCACACACACGTTGGTCACCAGGCTGAACGCAAACACCGCCATGTCACAGTGTCGCGCCGTGATCACCTCGTGCACTGTACTCATTCCTGCAAGCATCAACAGTAACTCTCTAAATGAACCAACTGGGGTGCGCTTACTTAATACAAATATTCTGTTCTGTTAATTTTTCTATCTAGACTACCGTATTATCACAAATCAAATTTGGTTTGTTCACAAAAAAATGAAAATGCCATATAGGTACTGTTATTCAGGATATACTGAGCAGACAGACATCAGGATGTGCTCATGTCACAATTTTTGTCTCGTAAATTTAAGTTTTTCCAGTCAAATCATACTTATAGCTTCTACGAGGAAGTCATCGTTATCTCAGTTATGTACAAGTGTGACATATAATAGCAAACTCCTTGGACCAGTAGCGTAACTCAGCATCCTTATGCAAGAATGCTCAGTGATGTAGTCCAGAAAAAAACTGACTGTATCAAAATGGTTCAGTACTGTATTTATCCATGTACCATCCACATATTTTTTCAAAAATAAAATTGAAAAGTTGGAATACGGGTAATGCACGGAAATCAAGGTTTTTCAGAAAACTGGGGTGTGGAAAAGTTCAGTTTATCATACAATACGGATTGCTGGAAGTATTAATTATAATATAAACGTAAGTATGAAACCAATAGATACCATATTGTAGGGTGTCATTTCATTTTTAAAACGTCATCTACATATTCAATCCAACTAATATTTATTTTTATTTAATTACTTTTTTGAACAAAAGACAAATTTAAATTGAAGGGTTTGGTGGATGAAGGGGGCATGTTACATTTGTAAACTTCTGAGGAAAGAAAGCAATTTAAAGCTTATCAAACTTAATGAATCTTGATGATTTGCTTTACATATGCTACGAACATATTGCAGGTATTGTGAAGTTTAAACACACCTTGGAAATATTTCTTCCAAAATAATTTTTATTGCGAGTTTCTAAGTTCATAAATGTAACATGCCCCCGTCATCAACCAAGGCCTTCAATTGTATAATGAAGATCTTTTTTCTTGGGAGTATACAGAATGTTGCAAAATTCCATGTCAATATTCTAGGGAAACAATCCTCATGTGTAGAGGAACAAAAAATGGTATGAGGACATAGGACCAAAAGCGCACCGTTTCTGCGCTATAGTTCACAATACATGTGTGACAGATAGCGTGCAGGCAGAATCATGTTTTTGTGGAGCGCTATCGCAGCTGTAGGCAGGTCCATACCAGATGAGTCATATGAACCAATGAATTGGACGCACACATTTACCACTCTAGCATCGAGGTGCATCAAACATTGCGTGTGCATCACTGCAGGAAGAGGTTCAAAATGGATTATTCCAATCCTGAGTTAGCTGATGCACATTTCGGGTATTGGTTGGTAAATGGTAGCTGCAGCGCCGCAGCATTTGTATCGTGCACTCTTCCAGACAGACGTACATTTGAAGCAATCTATAGCCGTCTTACAGAACACGGAACCTTCAAACCAGTCAATCGTGACAGAGGACAGCCGAGAGGGACAAGGTCGTCGGCGTTAGAAGAGGCACTCCTTCATGAAGTGGACGAGAACCCCAATGTCAGCACACAGAGAGTAGCTACTACATTTAATGTTGACCGTATGCTGGCTTGGAGAGTGCTTCATTAAAACATGTTGATTCCATACCATGTGCAGTGTGTTCAGGCCCTAACACCTGTGGATTTCTCTGTTCATCGTACGTTTTGCCTTTGGTTTGGTAGACAATACTCGTACCTTACCTTCTGTGAAACTGTCTTGTTTATTGATAAAGCAACATTTGAACGGGACCAGATAATTAATTATCATAATGAACATATCTGGACGAAGAAAAATCCTCATAGTGTACCGCTACATGTACGTTTCCGCCCGCATAGCATACACATGCCTCGACTACTCGGCGAGCACTCAACTCCTAGCTCAGTTCTCTTGGGTGGTTCGAAAGAGGTGCAGATTAGTGAATTCCCAGCACGGGAGCATTTAGCGGAAAATTAATAATAATACCCTTATTCAGATTACCATACAATTTTACTAGCCACGTGACATACAACACTTACAAACTAACGACCACGCGGTGGGCTTGACTGCAATAAACTCATAACTATTAGTTTTATAAGCTCACTCCTAAGCCCGAAACCCCGTTTAGGCTTGTAAAAACTGAAAGTCTTGGTTAGTATCGCTGATGCTCAGCGATATACCCCCACGTGGCACACATGGTACCTCCCGCACAACCGCACTCTCTCACATCTCCAAAGCCATTGCCAAAACCCAACATGGCGCTGGTCCAGAGCGCGTGTCCACCTCTCTCACATCTCTAAAGCCATTGCCAAAACCCAACATGGCGCTGGTCCAGAGCGCGTGTCCGCCTCTCTCCCGGAAGTTCGCCAAGATGGCCACCTTCCCCCGCGGCATCAACACCTACGTATTTTCCAACTACGAGAGCATCCTTGCTTAGTTATAAGCTCCTCTCAACCTTCAGTCCCTTGTCAACAAAAAAAAATAAACCACAAACTACACTTGATGGCTAATAGTCCTCAAGCAACTGTAATTCAATCATAAAGTCCTTCACTCCAGTTTTTGTTTTCGCTAATTTTCAGCGACAGTTGGTACACCCCTGACGTCATTCGCCACAGTGCGAACCTAGCGCTTTAACGGGAAATTCACAGACTGACCCCCGGTGAACTTGAGTACAAACAAACATATTCAATAGGTTCCTAGTGGATGCTCTCGCCTACCTGAATAAATATTGTACAGATATTAACACTAGATTTACCGGTTCAGCCCACCGCAACTATTATACAGAGTACAAAATAAATCATTCTTAAATTACAACATATCATCTATGAAGTCTTTCAATCTTGTTTCCCTTTTATGGGCTTACAAATTGTTAGTGATCATTCAGTTCTGCGTTTGTACGCCGGTATGGGCGTCCCTAGTAACTAGGCTTTCACTCAATCCGGACGTCGCGGCGCACTGGCGTAAGGTAGGCCGGGCGGCTGTTGCTCACAGATCAGAGCCTCACTCCCAGTTGCAAACCAAACACTAAGTGACGAGTCTCGGGACCCTATTAGGCTCATACTGATGCCGGAGCGTTGGAGGACCTCTCTCATACTACGTTAACCCCAAATTAAATAAATAGATACATACGGAAAATTTAGGTAAGCTCGGCCAAGTGCCTTACAATAGTATGGTGCAAACAAACCACAAACAACAGTTCTGTGTCAATTTTTCGGCTGGCATCGTGGGTGACTGTTTAATAGAACCTTATTTTCTGCCACAAAGACTCAATGGTGAGACATACAAAGCATTCTTAAAGATTGACATGCCTGTTTTGTTGGAAGGTGTCCCATTACACATGCAACAGAACACGTACTTCATGCATGATGGAGCGCCTGTGCACTTCTCTGTTCATACACAACGGCACCTAGATGCAATGTTTGGTGAGTGATGGATATGTAGAGGTGGCCCTATTCCGTGGCCACCCAGGAGCCCTGATTTGAATCCACTAGACATTTATTTGTGAGGGCATTTAAAGGCACGTGTGTATGAAACCCCCGTAGACAACGAGGAAACTCTCTGTAATTGTATTGTGACAGGGTGCGACGTAATCAGAAATTCCCCAGGGATTCATCAAAGTATCCGGCAGTCGATGCTATGGCGGGTCGAGTCATGTCGTGCTGGTGGAGGACATTTTGAACATTTTCTTTAAAGCCCTAAGGGCAGACTACATATATTGTTTCACAAGTCCCTAACAATTGTCACAAGTGTTCCTACTGTCTGTGTGTTAGTGGCATAGTGTGTGGCATAGTAACATGTTATGTACTGCTGTAATGACGCCCCACAGCAACATGATCTTGCCCGCGCGCTATCAACCATATGTCATGTGTTTTCTGACCTATGTGTGCCTCTACATGTGAGGATTGTTTCCCCAGAATACTAACGTGGAATTTTGCAACATCCTATATTGAAAATTTCAGGTGTGTGTCTTACATGGGGGGGGGGGGGGGTGTACGTGGGTAAATATGGTAGAACTTTTCTCGTTTCAAGAACACGCAGTAGATTTCTTTCGTCTGCACTTAATCTTGCTGTCTGTGCAATACTGTATTTGAGAACACTGTCGTGAATGGTAGTTCTGCTGAGGAAGAATGAATTCTGATAAGTGGAGTGTTATCTGCCCGTAGTATCGTCTGTCTGCACACTGTCCTATCACCGTGTATCCAGCATCTGCTTATTGTAACTGTGTTCTCCTGGGGCTTGAGAAAGGAAACGTTAAGAAGGAATTACACTTAATTTTTGCGCAAATATTTTATTGGAAACTCAAAACTGCTTGCAGCTAAAAAAATATTAATTCCTGAAATTCTTAATTTTTTCTCAAGGGATACCAGGCAATCTCATCATCTTATTCAGCTACACTACTGACTTGCCAACACACTTCCTGAGGTCATTTATTTATTTTGGGCATATAAGATAGTCATGACAACAGGAAACTTATGAAAGGAAAGAGAAATACGTGTGACAAGCTTACTTGCAATCCTTCAGACTTTTTAACATTGATTGTAAACACGTGAAATGGGTGCACCAATTACAGTAGACAACTGAAGTAAGGTATTGAAAAGCTGCCAATTACAGAGTTTTTGCTACAAGTACATTATGATGCAAACTGTAAATAAAACTGAACAAACCTTTAAATCATTCGGTATAGTAAACAGGTAACAAGTGCCAGGAATGTCATAATTTGTTCATAATTTAGTAATGTCTGCAATATAGCTGATGAATTTCATTGTGCATCATATTTCAACCCTAAAGTTTGTTAGTTAAACTGGCAAATAAGTTGTATGGTACTTACAAAAATATTAGGAATGTATAGAGACCTGAAAAATTTGCGTGTTCACTGACCTGTCGGCTAGCCTCCAAGAACATACATGTGTGTACTCGAGCAGATAACATCTCTTCATTAGTTGCTCGCTGTCAGGGAGCAACAACACAATTTGACATCCATTTACTTGTTTCTTTATTATTGGCTCAACGCTCTCCGGGAGGAGTCAAATAAAACAAGAACCAATTATGAAAGTTACACAAATTTAAAGTTGTTTGAATTCTAGCTTGTGTCCAAAAGAAAACTCAAATTTTTCAGGTCGCTAGGAATGGACTTTTGACAACCTGAAAGTACCCCTCTGTCAATTACAAAACTTCTATATTGTATACCTACTACTCTCTATAAGTTACTAGAAAATGTCTAGTTACAATAAAATACTACTTTCATTTAATATTGTTTGTGTTTGTGTAGGATTCAGATAAAAAAAAATTTAATGCTGTGAGAATCACACTTGCCTATGCAGTCTGCTCCCAGTATCTGCATAAGTTTCACCTCTGCTATCGTCTCAAACTGGGGTCCACCCAGACACGCATACACTCCTTCCTGAATCTGGTCTTCAACACCCATTTCTTTGGCAATTCCTTTGGCTGCTTTGATCAGATCTGCATTGTAGGCTCTGTTCATTGGTGGGAAACGCACACCGAACCTGCAAATAGTACAAGTGCAGGTTGTTTGATGTAGTTCATAACCACTATTAATAATAACTACAGCAATTCAGAAGTTAATTCTCAACCTAATATGTATTAACTGAGTTATTTAACTTGTGTATTAGGTAGCAGAACTGCTATAATGTGAGGAGTTGGATCTTTGGCCTAATAAAGTAAATATATTAAGGTGAACCAAGCCTGTACTCTGATCCAAATTAAAAGATGTAATTATAGTTACATGTAAATATGGTATAGCCAAAGTTGATGGTAACTAACGACTGTTTGTGTAGTATACAGTTTAAAATATCTAAAGTCTAGAAGGGGGAAAATATGTGAAGGGCCGAGCTACAACCTCAGGAGACTTTGCAGGTATCTTGGCTCTATTTCATTAATTATTCTTTGGACAGTTAACAAGATTTTGCTCTCTAGTCATAAAAGGGTTGAAAAGACAAATGGACAGTTTCCACCTAGCAAGCCAGATACTGCCTCAGCACCAATGTGATTCAGGGTACAGTAGTGTAACCAGTGTTTATGGAAATGCTAGGTGGTGTCATGACCCAGGGGCCAAGATAGCATTTGCAGCTTCAGCTGACCTGAGTCTTGTCCAGGCTTGCTTGATAAGTGCAGTTGGAGTGGAGATACATAGATGTAGCTTGTCGCCTGGCGGCCTCCTAACATCTATCAGGGATTATATGAGATCCAAGTGCCCCAGTATTCGTTGTTTGGTATTGTGGAGTGAAGAGATTTTGGTCAGCACTTAACATCTAGGTCTTTAGCACAGGTGAGTGGTGACATGATGTTAGCGTGGAGCTGCGCCGGGATGAAAGGGCGGGGGAAATGGGAGATCCCCGAGAAATCCCTTGACCAGCAATAATTCTGTAGCCACTGTGACATTGTTTTTGAGCCAATAGCTCAGTGAAAATACAGTAGTTGATGTTAAGGTTAAGAAACGAAGGGATGTTATAAGGAAGTAGCAGCTTAATTCAGTTCATAAAAAATTGCTTGGTAACATTATTTTGTCAAGCAAAAGTTTATTATTGTAAATGTTGTTTAGTGCTTTGACTGTATAATTTGAAATTTGTATTCTTTAATTCAGCAGTATGAACAGAGTTCCTTTCGGTCTCTGAAGTCTAAACTGTGATCAGTGTAATATGAGTACATGTCTTAGACCTAAGTGGATGGATACCTGTACAAACAAGAGGACGTGTGACGTAAATTAAAGAAATCCATTATAGGTTGTTCATAGTTACATTATAATATGTTCAAAATCCTAAACAATGGCAGTTACTAGAAACTCCATCTGGATATACCATCCAGCCCCAGAACCAGAAACTACATATGAGCCAATGAGACACCCCAAATACAAGCACACAAGCACTAGTTCTCTTTCTAACCTGGAAAACAGATTTAAATCATCAACAAAAACTGTCAAATACATTGTTGCATACCATAACCACATGTTTTGTTACAACACAGGGTTACAGGGAACATTAACTAACTTCACCCTATCATCAAACTAACATCATTATCATAATCACAGGACCAATTTTAAACCCTCCCAAATATGCAACTGCAACCACATTTCTTCTCTTAAACTCATTACAAATAATATAGGTTTTTGCTTGTAAATTAAACATAAAAATACTTGAAACCTTATTCTTACTCCTTTCCACCCATCTCGAAGGTGACACCGCACCTTTACTTTATTTAAATTCTAAACACTGAAGCATTTAGGTGGAGTATAACCTTGGGTACTGGTGCTCGCAGACAATTTGCAATCTAATGTTTGTTTTAGTTCATTTAAATGCTTTGTAATTTTGAGTACTGTGCTACGTCCTACACAATATTACATTTATTGCCGATGTACTTTGGTGCTCTGCTTGTGCTGACAGTTATAATAATTTTGTACTTACATACCTGTCAATTATTCACAACCTTCTGTTCGTGATTGACTTTGTTTGATGACAGTCATCATGTACTGAACCCTCGGTCATGGATATTTACTGGACACAATTAATCACATTCATGACAGTAGCAGATATAAACTGATGAATTTTTAAACCTGCAATAAGGTTAAATGATATCCTTATCTGAGTTATAAAGTAAAGATGACACTGAACCTCAGTGTTGGGATAAACACTTTTTAACTTTGTGCTGGGGCCGCCATGAGGTTGGCACGGAGTTGTGTGTCTGGAGTTGGATGTTGTTTGCCAAGAAGAAACTTTGTATTAACGGTGCCTGTGTGTGTAATGTTTTAGACTTTGCCTTCCCGCGCCATTTGAACTGTGTCTGCCACAAAGAGCTTTGGCCCCTTTCGACTTCATTCGGACTTGTTCGCTGTCCCCCCTTCCCGTGTCTGTCTTAGCCCTCCTGTCTTCCTGTCCATTCGCCTTCTGGCCACCGAGCAGTAAGTCAAAGCTCCGCCGCACTCTTGGAAGGACTCCTATTGTCGTCCTGCTTGGCATCTCGTTGACACTTGTAAGGTTTTGATAAGTTTGCGTCAGTTTCTTTTTATTTTGGTCGCACAGGCTAAGGCTCGCTTTCAGTTCGGTCGCCGCGTGTTTGCTTACATTTTATTTAGTTTCTGTTTTGTTTCTTTTATCAAATGTTGACGGTGCGTCAATGCAGCACAAGAGAAGAGCGTGGTAAATGTGAATCATTATTGTAATTTGTAACTACGCCTGCATCATGTTTGTATTCAGCATTTTTGTAAAGTATTTCTTGGAAAATATATGCACACTCTTTTAGAACTGCTTGTCCTTTTGACTGCGTGTTGTTGCCTTGTATCCCATGCTTGGGCCAAACCCGTTAGACAGGAGGTTTGTCCGTGTATGTTACGCCGATAGTCAGTGCAACTTAATCATCATTTTTGAAATTAATTAACTTTTGCTTATTGTTTATATTATTGATTAACAATTAAAAATAACTGTAATTTCTCAATGTCTGGAGGTTTATGACTGCCCTAAAAGGTAACTGGGAGGCCAGCGACAAATCGTAGGAATGGTAGATGTCAATTACATAACTTTATTTACAATAAAACACATAAATGACATTGTTTGGACGTCCACTGTAAGAATTACTGGCGCAGTTGGTCCAGCTATCCAGCAGTCTGTCAGTGGAGGTCATATCATATTATACATATTAGAGTTTCAGGTTTTAAATCAAACAGCACAAAAAAAATTGTTGAAATTAATACATCTCTGCAAAATATCAGTGTCGTATGTTTGGGATTGTAAAAGACTGTCAAGTTTGGTAGAGCGGTTGGGAACTCTGAACCCTATTTTATTAAGGATGTATGGATAATCTATTTTGGTTGTTATTAATTGTCAATTGTTTAAGGTTCAAGAAGTTTCTAGAATGTTCTGGAAGGTTTTAGGAGCATTTTGCTGGATTGTTAACTGTAGTTTCCAATACCATGGTCTGAGCTCAAGTTATTTGCTGGTATCACAGCTATCGCCAGTTTCACAATGCCCTGTTTGGATGGTGTTCTTTGATGTAACCCAGCTGGCCTGTCTATGGAATATTGTGTATCCCAACTGATTTATCTAGACCAATGCCAAGGCAACAGCTTACAAAAGTTTAAGCATGTCAATGTAAACTGCACTGGCAATGCCACTGGACTTTAACCTCTTTTAATTTCTTTTCACTGATGCAGGAGACCAGCAGCAGCAAAGTGTTTTTCAGAAGTTAACAATGCTATCTTGGGTATATGAAAATGTAGCTGGAGTGCAACTTGTAGAACATGACTGAGATAAATAAATAGCCAGATTTTTCAATTCACTTCAACATTATTTTATTTAATAATATCTAACATTTTGTTTTATGTAAGAATCAAAAGTTTTCACGCATCACTAAGTGCATGGGATAAGCAGTACTGTAATTTATGTCTGCTGCAGTCATTGAGCAGAGTTAGTAGTAGTACAAACTTGTTTTGTTTTAAAGAGTTATCTGTAGAATTGACTCATTGATAAATATTCATTTTAACACTGCTTCCTCATTTAAACTCCATGGCTACAAGCTTGACAGGCGGAGGCCTTACGGGGTACGGACAGGTAAGATGCCGGGCAGATGACTGGAATATTCAATAATACCTTAACTACTAATCATAATTTGTTACAACTTTTTTTAATAAGCAGATATTTTATTAGTGGACGTCTATTTATACACCACTAGTCAGTAATATTATTTGTTTAGGTAAAAACATAACTGTTTTTATAAAAATTAGGGTTTGAAACCACAAAATCTTTAAAAATGAAAAACTTCTATTTTTTGTAATTATCAATATGTCGTCGTTGGTATTATGAAACCTCCTATGTGACAGTTTGAATTTCTCCTATTTGGTTAAAATGCACTGTTAAATATACCTGAAAACAGAATATGATATCTCCTATGTGTTTCCCGAAATAGTTGCTGCTATGATATCTACTGTGTGTCCAAATAGCACATAGGAGGTATTGAAAACATTTGTGATTGATAATTTTGTTGGCGAGTGACATAAATAAGAGATATCATTCACATTTGCCATATTGGCAGACTCGTATGAGTTTGTCGAGTTGTTTTGGAGTTTATTTTGTCTGTTTGTAGTGTCTTACCTACATGGAATGTATCAGTGGTCGCATTTGAAAGAAACATTGTGGTTGAAGTGTATGGATATAAGTGAACACACTTTCAGGAAACAAATGGGTAAAAAAGGAGAGAGACATGGAAACCACTGCATAACACACCTTCACATACCTGCAACTTTACAAAGTACACCTACCAAAAATGAACAAATTGCTCAAAACAAGAAAAGGAAGAAGCCAAAAAATATTTAAGGAATAAAACAGTGTTTGGGATTGCTTCCGAAGATGCCAAGTCACTATTGTAGGGAATCTTTAAAGAAAAATCTATGTCGAATCCTCATTTAAGTTTGAGAGTCATTTGTTCAGTGCTTATAAGGAATGGTGTGAAGAGAACAACATCATACCTGCATCAAGGAGTACGTTCCATGATGTTGTAGAAGCGGAAAATATTGCCATTCGTATGCCTCGCAAGGACCAATGTGACGTGTGTTGCAGCTATAAAGTGGGTGAAGTTACGGAAGAAATATGTGAAGAACATATTAAGAACAAAGACAATGCTAGAGCAGCCAAGAATCTTGGACATCTCTTTCTTACGATGGATCTGAAAAGTGAGCTATTGTGCCCAAAATTACTAGCCTCAGCATTGTACTACAAACAGAAATTTCAAGTGCACAGTTTTAAAATTTACGAGCTGAATAATTGCGATGTCACACTCTACTTTTGGTATGAGGCAAATGGGAATGTCTTTGCCAATGTTTGCAACATGTATCGTTGATTTTGTTTTGAAACACCTAGAATCAGTCTATAAAAGTACGCTCATTTCAGATGACTGTGAGTATACGAACCGTAATAAGGTTCTGGTCAGTGCTCTCAGTGATCTAGCACAAAAAAAAATCACTGATTATTGAAAAACTGTTTCCTGAGAAAGTCCACACAATGACGGCGACTGATAGTGTTCATTATACAGTACATTAGAGAAATACTTCAGACCTCCAATACACTCCCCATCTGACTATGTGGCTCTGATGCGATAAGCCAGGCCTTCACAGCTATACAAAGTCAATGTATGTGACTATTAATTTTTTAAGAACTATGAAGAGGTTTCACCTAACCTAAAATATCTTCGGCCTGCTGTGTGTGACATGCTGGCCCTGAAATATCTGCCAAATGGTATTATTCTTTTCAAACTGGATCACACAGTCAAATATGGAATAACTACCGCAGAAGAGAAGGAGGTCTGCTAGCACTGTCAGGGAAGCAAGAGTCTTATACACTCGACCAGTACCTATAAATTATTAAAAATTCAAACACCTTCAGGAAATGAAAGATGACATGGAAAAAAAGGGCCATCAATGCTTTCTACGATAGTCTTCCTTTCAAACCTGAGAAGAAGAAGACATGAGAAAACAAAGTTCAAAAGCAGTAGTGCCATCATGTTATGTAACATCACAGTAAAGATTGTCCCTTGCATTAGCACTGTGGTTATGTCCACCCTTATGCCATGCCTGTAGTAGACCATGATGCTTAGCAGCATGGTTTGGGTTTGTATGTGAATTGTGCATGTATTTTGTCACAGAATTGAAGGATAGGATCATCATTATATCATGCTTCTAGGCGACCAAGATGTAATGTGCGTACAGCATGAGATTTTGGTGTTATTTTTAATTGTGTGTGTATTCTTCACAGTGACATTGTGTTGTTCACTGGAAGAAGAGAGTGTTTATGGTCACTTTGTTTCCTATTTAACATGATGCGTTAAAGTGGAACAATATGTAAGAATAACTCCTATGTATTCCAAATCAGCAGTTTGATACCTACTATGTGCCAAATGACAAATAATATATTAAAGTTATTTACTCTGTGCCTGTGCTTGTACTACAGTTTACACAGATAGATAGCAATGATGCTGTTATTACATTTTACAGTAGTTACTAACAAATACCATAACAATGTTACTGTCTATATGTTTTTTGTCTCTCCTGAAAACTTTATTTTAACACATAGGAGGTTTCATAACATCAACGACGATGTATAATAATATCCAGAGTTCTATAATAACCACATTTCAAAAAAATATTTGCAATTTGATTTGAAAAAAAATATTGCCATCAGATAACTTCTCATGCAAATATGGATGTTAAAATGATTTTCAAATCAAAATGTGACTGTTTTTGAAATTAAGTTACTATAAACCTCTAGACAGTATTATATTGATATTTATAAATATAATATTCCCATTTTTATACATTGTGTAGTTTCAAGCCCTCATTCTAAAAACATTTTTTAATTGACTACAAGTCACAGTACTGCCTTGTGCTGTAGACACAAATGTTCACTTATGAAATATCTACACAGTAGAAAAAGTTCCATCAAATTTAAATGAGTAAAGATTTTATCGACGACTGAGTATTCCAATCATTTGCTTGACATATTTCTTTTCCATATCCCTTATTTGTTTTAATATGTTTAATATTATTACCAGATATATTTTGTCTTGTAGACATAGACTGTGACTTTTTAATTATAATGAAATTTTTTTAACTTTAATAGTTTTTGTATAATGGTATGTCAAGTCCAAATAATAAATATGCGTAAAACCGTTTCATGCTAGAAAGAAAAATCAACCAATTTGCTGAAACAAAATAACTCGCACTGAAGAACATTGTCACAGGCAACATTAAGACATGTATAAAAACTGCATTAAATATTTTTTTGTATTTATATAAAATTTCAGAAAACTGGCAATTTTTATACTTTAATAAAAAAACATTCAATGTAATTTTTATACATAGGTACCTTGACATAGCCAGTTACACAATTCTTCAGAGTAAATTATTTTATTTCCGTATGTAAGTTGGTTTTCTTTTCTAGCATGAAACCGTTTAATGCAAATTTGGAATTTGACATGTTACTATGCAAAAACTATGAAAGTTAAAAAAATTTCATTATTGTAAAAAATAATCTTACAAACCAAACTATATTGCATACAAAATTAAAATTATTTAAATAGTAATTAAAATGTTCAGGGAACAGCCCCCTTAAACACTCATCAAAGTTCTCCAATCCACTGTATCATTGATACAACCCTATAGGCCAGTCATAATAAGTAAAAAAAGGTCCTTACCTGGAAAAAATTCCCTAAAAGGGAACACTTGACACCTGCATAACACTAGGGCCTAGTAACAACATATCAAAAATCAACACTTGTGGGTGCTGTGCTATGGCCGCCATATTGGAAAATGTTGGCCGATGTTCACTTTTTTGGCTATATTTTGAAAACCGTTACAAATATTACAAAAAAGTTTAAGTAAAAATTCAAGTACATTTAAAAATACAAACTTTACCACAGAGTAATATTTTTGTATCTGCATTGGTTTATAAGTTATTCGCAAGTTAAAATTATTTGAATCAATTTTTGTTGAACTTTTTAAATATAAAGCGGCAATATGTAATTTAATTGCTAGTTTTGTTTGTATAACTTATAAAGTATTTCTTGAAGCATGATTTAGTTTTAATTTTGGTTTCTATTCGTTATTAATATACCTACTTTGTTTTTTTTCTCAATAATTTTTACAATATTTAATAAGCGGGATTTCATTTCTGAACATAACAAACACGTCATCATGTGAGCCCCAATTTAATTAACTCCTAATGCAAAAGGTACAGCGTAAACACAGACAATGCATTTTTATATATCCTATCCAAATTCAGAGTCACAAGAGATGTAAGAAAAGTGTGCATTTTAATATTTACAAGCATTTAAAAGTAAAATAATAAGATTTACAGTAAAAATACTTCATGTTTCAACTACTACTACTTTTTTTATCAACCAACTCGGCAAGTATAGTTGTCTTCAATGTCCACATCAAGTGAGTTCTAACATGTTAGGGCTTCACATTTACCACACATTGCTGAGCAGAGGAGACCTGCTTGTTTACACTCGCAAGAACCACGACAAGTCTTGCATTTACGTAAAATCAAATTCAGCAGCCTATCTGGAGCTGGTGGCAGAGACGTCAGTTTAGGTTGTAATAAATTACAAAAAGTCTCCATCCCCATTCACAAGGGTCCAGATCGTTTCCCAACCACTTCTGTAATTGATAATAAACTCTGAAGCTGTGTTGAGCTGCAGCTGCCGACGTAGGAGGAAGTGTGGCTAACTCAAAATTAGCCTGCAGCTGCTGTTTCGCTGTTAGTTGATTATACATGTAATATCTTGCTCATCCAATGTTTTGTTCCTTGATTTGCCATACAATGCAATAATAAATTCCTCTCCTGCCGTACTAATTACACTTCACTTGTTGATGTATTTTCGTTGAAAACCCTTACTGTATTTTTCAACCCTTCATTCTTCTCTAATAAGTTGAGAGACTAAATTTTCCCTTTCCTGAAAACAGCGGAGGTTGTGTCACAGCCAGATATTGGATGATAAATTAAAAGCACATCTTTAACATCATGATGAAGCTCCCGTTGCTTAGAGATATTGAAAACACTTTCTCCTTTATTACCAGCTAATGGCCGAAAAAATAAAATGTTTTCTGTTGTGGACAGAGACATCAATAACACCGAAAGGTCAGTATCATGTCCAACAACTACTACTGGTTTGGTATCAGCGGCAAGCTGGAGAGCCACTTTGTTGATTAAAACATCAGTGCCATCCATTGCTTGATGTATCGCAAATCCTGCCTTTATGAATTCGTGTGTAACTACTGTGATGAATGTTTTTTATTTTTAATATTACAGAGAAAGTCACACTGGGCATGAGTAACATAAGTATGTTCGTGTAAGCTTCTATGACATCATCGTACGTGCCTGGCTTAGGCCACACAACACAGTTCAGCAGGTAGCCTCCATCGACAACATATGCACAATTCTGAGGGAAAGTGATATTTTCCTTCTCTGACTGAAAAGCTGAAATAAGGGAAGAGTTTGTTCCTTTCCGCATGTGGAGCCAATTCATTCCTAAAATATTCTTTGTCTTCTGGAGTTCTGTTTGAGCAGATGATCCTGTTGAATAACTGATGCACATTGATGGTAACTACATTCCCTCTAATGTTAACAGATGACATAGCTCCTAGTAGTATTATCCTTGCTTTTCTTGGAATAACTACATCAAAAAATGTTTTTTTCCTCAATGCATCCATACATTCCTTTCCCTTCTCAACGGCAAGATCACATGACACCAAGCTGTCTCCAACAACACCAGAAGATATGCTGACTAGGTCATCTGAAATCTGGAAAGGGTTATGTAGTTTCAGCCAGTTCAAGAATAATTTTTTGTGATTTGCGTCCCTTAACATGCTGCTGTTCCTTAGATCTTTGTGTTGCTCTGATGTTTCGGGAGAAACACGTGCAAAATCTTCAAATTCTGTAGCAATTTATGATGCAACAGGGACACACAAAATCCATCTCATTAGAGTATCATAATCCTCGTCCTCTAGTCAAACCTCCTAATGATTTCATTGATCTCATCAGTATTTGTTCTATATTCATATCAGTCCAGACGCCAGACCATTCATTTTCTTGACTCAATGACGAAAACGGTATTAAGGCTAGGCCGTGACTTGAATGGAATTTGACGTTGATAATTAGTAATAAATTACAGTACAATTAATTAATTCCTAACAAAGACTTGATTTTATGCACAAATTAATTAGTGAATAAATTGTCGATTAAACGTAACATAAGCCACCAATTTATTGAGACAATGGGGTTTTATTAGAAAATATATTAACGAAAGTTGATTTACATAATCTTATCTTGCGAATAACTCTAAAGCCAACGCATATACAAAAAAAGTTATCACTTTATAAAATATGTATTTTTAAATGTACTTCAATTTTCGTTAGAACTTTTTTAAAATATTGTTTACTGTTCTCGAAATGTGGCCAAAAAAGTGAAAATCGGTCACCATTTTCCAATATGGCGGTCGTAGTACAGCACCCATATGTGTTGATTTTTTATATGTTGTTACTGGGTACTGGTACTATGCAAATGACCAGTACCTCCTTTAAGGGAGTTATTTTCAGGTAAATCCCTAAAATGACTGGACTACTAGTTAGGCCTGGACACTTCACGTGCCATACTACATGGTTGGTACCCAAGCTGTGGGAACAGGACCACACATTGCCTGAAGTCTGGCCTTATGTATGAAAAATTAGAATATGTAGTAGAAATATATTTACGTTTTTAACTGTTTACCAGTGCACGGGCACCAGTTGTCATTTGCTAGGTTGGTAGCATGTGAGCCAGAAGGATGTACAACAAGCAGGAACTAAGGTTGCCTTTATTATCCATGAACCACTGTAAATTGTCACCATGCAACGTAATTAAGAAGGGGTGACGACATATTCACCTGTCTTCGTTGTGTCCCCTGAGGGGACTGTGTCCTGCCAACCCCAGCATGTTGATGTGGTCCTTCATAATCATGATGTGCCCTATCTTCAGGTCCTTGCGCACACTGCCCGCTGCATTAGACGCTATCAAGTGAGTCACGCCCATCAGCTTCATTACCCTCACTGGCATTGCGCACTATTCAAAATGGCAAACATACATTAACTATAATTGGGAAGAAAAAATCACAGTCCTTTGAAAACTTCATACAGTCAAACCTCGCTCATACGGCACCCGGTTCATACGTACACCTCGGTCGTACGTACAGATTTTCAGAAACTGTGAAAAACGGGGGGGAAAAAATTAAAAAAAAAAATTTAAAAACATGAAAAAGTCCAAAATATACGTGAAAGTTAATTAAAATACAGTCGCAAACTGCAGCATTTATAAACAATATGGGCTGTACGTTACGCATTGCGTCACAGTAAAAATTTAAAAAAATTGATGAAAATTTACCGTCAATAGCGCGCTGTACGCGAGAGAGGTCATTGTACTCGGTCAGCTGTAGTGCAGCCGGGCCGCCGGGCGTAGCCGCCGACTGGAGCTCTTTGTTTGGTGAGCAGCGCATGCGCAGTATGATACTCCACGCTCTGCCC
>PNEQ01004650.1:61947-71947 GCA_003012365.1 Medauroidea extradentata
GAGTAAGTTTTTGCCCTAGGTACGTGAACGTGACCTTATCGACACGTCAATTTGTTTCCGGCGGCAGCATGACACGGCAATTCATTTCAACCAAGGTGGCGGGAGGATGGGAGGGCGGCAGGAGGGTGGGAGGGGGGCCACAAATTGACGTGATTTGGCCTCGCTTGTTCGTACGTACAACTCGGTCATACGGACATATTTTGGAGAACCGTGAGTGTACGTATGAGCGAGGTTTGACTGTATTAAGGCTGCCGCTTCAAATGCGTTGCAGTGTGTTCGTAAACAGGTTTTTTCTATGAAACAATTCCACATGTGCCTATTGTGCTAACATACAAAAATAAAACACACTTCAGACAAGGCTTGAACCTCATTTTTAAGACACCACGCTCATTAAAAACACTGTTTCTAAGCCCTCCAACATGGCTAAAAGTGGCGTTTTCAGACTGCCATACTTCAAAATGTACTAACCGGGTGTCTGTAAAACTCAGATAACTATGTGCACTGAACTTTGCTACAGACTTTCCACCAGTAAAATTATATGGTTACCGCTTAGTGTTCCATAGTAAAAACTGCTAAGTGGAAACCTTGCACGTTATTTCAGAGCATTTGATGAACGTTTCAAGGTCGCCCTTAATGAAGCACTAACTAATTAAATAAAAATAATAGTAATAAACATGCAGTGTGTGCTCTACAGGAAAGGTGACAGCCATAAAATGACAGACTTTATTGATATGCTAGTTACCAGGCATTCTGGGAAATGTGACATAGAATGACAACAGTCAGAATACTTGCACACAGGGACTGCAGATACACTGAGAAAGCCCACTGGCAAATTGCACTGTAAACCACATTTTCCACGTGCAAAATTCAGTAACCCATGTGAACACTCTCAAGTTAACACTCAATACATGTAAATGTAAACCATTATTAAAAATAAAATAACAAATACTTTCTTTTTTACAAACATTTAAATAAAATATAGCAAGTAAGAAATAGGTTGCATTCATTACACTTGCTATAACAGAGACATTAGTTTCGGGGAACACACAGATGTATTTAAATATTTCCTTTGGAATTTCTACAGCTACAATATGTTGCTCATAAAACTGCCTTACAGAAATTTTTGTTATACCATAATGAAATTTGTCTGTTTGAATGATTCGAAGGATATTCAAGCAGTTGGCACACCTGCAAACAGTATCATGAAGGACATGGTATGGTTTGGTAGTAGTGACAGAAAAATGCAATACCTCCTAGTCAGTGGCTTTGACATTCAGACATTTTTTAATGCTGATGGATAATAGATTAAGGCGGCCGCCTGGTGAAGGGTGTATTTGTGTGTGTGAGGCGAAAATTGATGAGGCACTACGAGCAACGCCGGCCGGCACATATATTGTGATATTGCCTCTACGCCCAGAGTTGTAAATGTGCGTACAGTGTTCGCACCGTAACGATTTTACTGTGGGACTTTAAGCGATGACCCTATCATTTCATTGAACACGTCACTGAAGCAAAGTACAATGTACTTGTAGACAACCACGGCGAGGGCTTTAAAATAATACTTCCAATGTGCGTGTAGTCTTCAAAGTCACACTCACAGGTAGTCTCAAGTGTGTTTTCTTTTCATAGATAAGCACTGTGGATGCACGTTTAATGGTCTCTGAGAAAAAATGTAACACTCAAACACCCTGCACGAAGTTCAAGCGCCATCCAGGCTGCCGCCTTAAATGCCAACAAGGATGGGAGCACATTCAAAATGACAAAGTTTGATTGTATTCAGTCATCAGTGATCAGAGACCTCTATGAGGACAATCTGCAAATTTGTGTAAAGACATGATACAAGGTGGTTTTACCATGAGAGGTTACGGTTTTATTTCATTGCAAACAAATTTGAGGGTACTCTGCTGAAACAATCCATTCTTTTTACATTATACAAGACGAAATTATGCAACATCTTTACGCTGTTAATACAGCCGAAAACAATAAATTCAGTGAGGCAATTACAAAGCGTACAGAACAATTTCGAAGCTTAGCTGAGTTGCATCATGCAGACTTTAAAAAGTTCAAGTCAAACCAATATAAAGGAAGAAGCTATCGCAGTCTATGTTGCAGAATTGATCACCAAGAAATACCAGAGAGAAAGAATTTCTACAGGAAAGCAGTAGGATACTCAGGCACGACAAAGTAGCGATGTCCACATAAGAGTAACACATGGATGTCTGACGTGTGTATTCACATGTGCAAAATTAACACCAGAGTTGAACCAACCGCAGTGTGTGTTCCTTCAAAGTGTCGAGGCATCCTTCTTGGCCAACAAAGGGGGGAAGAGTATTCACCGTCATGAGGGCCTACCACCCCCGATCCCTAAACACCCAGAGACATAATTTTCTCGCATCATCAGACGGGTACTCGTTAGGGTGGCAACCTTATTAAAATCCCCTCTTTAACGTAGGCAAGTACCGAGTTACGTAGTCAGGCTTAGTGTCTCGCCAATAGTGCGGTCATTTGAGACAGAGCCAGTTATTCAGACCGGTAGAAAAATTGGAAGGTGTACCAGCATTTGTCTAAAATGATTTTGACAAACAATTAAAAATAAATCAAGATGACCAGACCAACAATTAAACTCTGGTCTTCCCAAATCTGAGTGCAGTGCTTACCACTGCCCCAGGCTCATTATAAATGGTAGAAATCCGTTTATATACTTAATTAGCTCTTACTCTAACCCGTCCAGTATTTTTAACCGCTCAATACTGTCCTACATTTAGTTCTGTAACTAAGTTATTGCAACACTGCTGTGTGTTTTGAAATAGTGTACATAGTAGGTAACATCAAAAGTTACGTTACAGCCTTATGCAAAAAATTGTTTGTCTATTACAGAATACTTTAATGCGAATGTTAGTGATTATTCGGGAGTCACATTATGCACCAGTGCAGATTACTGCAACAGTTACCTGCCATGCAGGGTAGCCCTCGAAGAAATGGAACCGGCCACGCATGCACATGACAGGCACACCCTCCATCTTCCCAAACACCAGCTCGCCAACATGTCCAACGGTTGTGGAAGCCGGAAAGTGCGGAATTGTTTTGTAAGGGAACACATTTCGCTCCGTGAGAGTATCTGCAACTGGGCCTGCCACGAAAAGGAGAAAAGAGTTAATAATTACAAAAATTATGTAAACAATGATTTCACCAACAAAATTTTTTCCCTAAAGTTATTCAGGGGAAATTAAATACATGTCGATGACAACCGTTAGAAATATCTGTATTGTATAATTATGTGCTATCAGTAATCTGTTCTCATGCATCATTTCAAATCCAACAGGCAAATTTAAAATATTACTATTCCACACTTGTTCTTAGAATTGAAATACTGACAATTTAAACTAAGTGGGTAATATGTTTTATTTACTAAAATTGAAATTCTAAGTGCAAAGGGATCATTCTTGTTGAACGTGTGCCAGTGTCCCTTGAAAAATCATGGTAGACTACTACGGGAAATGTTTGTGAAACAGTTGATAACATAACCATAGACCAGTGTGCACATCTCTTCTCCGCCTCGTGCTCATAGATGCTGTCACCTTACTTAAACACCTGTTTTATTCTGTTTTCATTATTAGACAGTTTATATCAGAATTTTGATCATTTTTACAGACGTGAAAGCTCAAATCCATAACGCAGGAAAAGAATGTTCACAAAACCTCACAATATTAACAGTGATAAGTCTACACATTGCACTCCTAAAAATATCACAAATTTCCTGTGCTCCCTCCTATAAAAGCTTAATCCTGAATTCTACTAATCCACTATCTTTCGGTTTCGCTTTTAAAGCTGGGAGCTAGGAAACATCTCACTACATTGCTTCATGACAACATTTATTTGCTATCATGATTTGTATAGGCAGTTCACCCTTGTTACGTTTTCCTTTCAGCTAATTTGTACTGTCATGCCACTTTTTAACATGGGAGCAAATGAGACAATTTTTTTATTCAAGACAAGGCAATCTTCAAAGTGTTCAATGTAACGTGAATCATTATATGTTCACACCATAACATGAACAGCCTTATATGTATGATGCTCCCTTACTGATATTCATTTCACATATTACAAAAGCGTTAAATGTAAAAGTAGCAGATTCTTTACAAAACTTATTTCCCCTTTACTGTACCACTTACACATGTGCATTATTGTTAGGAAAAGTTGAGAACATCTACTCTTCCCCCAGTAATTCTACAAATGGAGTTAAGTAATTTTTCCTAATTAATGCTTGGCAGGTACTTATTAGAGGTACTGTACATAACTAACATGACAAGTGAGGAGAAATAATTATGGAACAACAAGTCACTAGAATCCGCAAAACTCATAAATTTCCTTGTCCCTACAGTGATGTCCGTTCTTTGAAAATATTCAAATTATTTTAGGCAGTTGCACATATAGAAACTTATTTCTAAAGAGATTGTTGCTCAGTTCACCTTAGACATTATTAAATTTTCCACTCACAATGTGTATTGGTGATAATGGGACAGCAAGATATATAACCTCCTGTCTGAACGTACTGACGTTATCACTGCAGGGAACTTTCTCCATATCGGAAAGCAAAATAAAGTAAACAGCTGTTAAACTTTGATCCAGTATACTGTATTAACGTTCTTAACGTGCCGTACAATCATTACGAAGAGTTTACGTTAAGCTAACAAATCCAGACAGACGGGGGAATAGGGTAGTTAAGCTGCACAAACTGACAGTGTGTATGAGCACTTTCAAATATATTAAATTTTACGTAAAACTATTCGCAGGAACGGTAAGCAGACATAGTGCTCTCTCAAAGTAAACTGAACTGGCATGCCCACCGCTTCAACTTGTATAGTCCAGCCTGGAGCCACCAGCACCACACCGTGTCCACCAGCGCGAATCGCACCGGTACAGCCACGTCATGGATCTTCCCGAGGAGGGGATAGTATCCATTTGAACCTCTTCAGCCATCAGGCCCAGAAATAAAGAGTAATAAATACCAGAATATCCGACGTGTGGCAGGTGCCACAAGATTTTCTCTACTAATGATAAGACGTTCAGTACACAAACAAAGTTCAAAATTACCACAGTTTGGAAAGTCATGTATAGCCCATCCTGTCTTGTTTATACTCCTGATTGTAGGTAGTAAATGGAAAATATTCCACTTTTGAAAGACACAGATTTCTGTGTAAGTGATAAACATTAAAGAATGCTTCATGTTTACCAATTCCAGTGCCCAGAATGATTCCAACTTTAGGCCGAATGCTGGTTCTTTCTTGCAGATATTGTGTAATCTCTGTCAGGACTTCATATGTGTACCTGAAACATGATAAAACCAAATATGTCAACAGTGTACACATAATTGTTATCAGTTGTGAAAGTATAATATTTTATGCTAACAGAAATTGAATACACATCTGATTAAAGTAATTTACACATAAGTTAAAGTAAGGTTGAAATTATTACTATAGGCCTACAGTTTTGTCCTTGTTTTTTCAATATTTGGAACACAGTGCAATCTGTTTCATCTGCTGCTTACATTTTTTTTGCACAAAATGGCAACTTTCTTTGAGTAGGGTCAGTGAAGATTTGATCGCGAGACTGTCAGTTGAACATTCAATCACGGGTAAACTTCACTTGGGTTTCGTTTCGAGCACTTTAAACTGAAGTTTTGGCTTGCCTATCCTACCCTTTTGAGCTTTCTAAAACACCTAAAAAGCTACCCAGCCACCTTACGTATTCAGTGTGTCACTTGTGCAATTATTCGTTTTTTGAAGAAACATCTTGACATACATTAAGCTTGTACATCTACGAAAAGAATAAACTTCAAACAATGTTTCTATCAGTTTGAAAATTAGGATCACTAATTTCAAACACTACCTTCAGGCCTCTCAAAATGGCAAAAAAAAATATAGGAATACTGTCATTGGAATTTTAATAAGTTTCATAAATAAATTGTTATAGTCACAGCAACGTCCTATAGGAAAATGAATACTAATAAAGCTCTGTGAGCCAGTTGCGTGGTTTGCACATAAAGGTGATACTGCATTACATATGCCAGCTGTTGACACCTTTAATGCTCTATGGATTTTGTGCCTCACATACACAAACGCAGCCTACCTAGAAAAGAACCTTAACGTCTAGGTATTTAGTGCTTGAGAGATGCGACACGAGGCGAGTACAGAGCTGCGCTGGAATGAAGGGGCAGCATGAAATGGGTGATCCCGTATCAACTGTATCATCTGGTACTAATTCCCATATGTGAAAATCTGGGCCGATCACATTGGATATAAAAACTGAATTGCCTTAATGAGTGCTGTAGCAAATGCTCCAGCCACTGCCCCCTTTGAAAACAATAAAGTGACATGCAAACGCATAAATATTACGTGCCACTTAACAATACCAACAGTTCAAGTGTCCTGCTTGAAGTAGTTGGTAAGTTTACATAAATGTTCCATGAGGCGATTCCTCTATGGTCGCTCAGAACCACATGTCTGGCAGTTCCGCTATTAAGTGAACAATTCAGAAATACATCTTAGGGAAAAAATTTATTTTTTGATTGGACATTCATGTAGAGATGCTCTTTGGGAAGTCGGCAGACGTAAAAAGCAGTCCCTTTTTAGATTTCATATTTTTTGTGAAACACGTAAGGTTTCAGAAAACCCTACCGTTATATGGCGTATGCTGAAAACTCTGTAATAATCGTTCAATAAAGTGCCGTAAATGTCCAATGACAACCCTTGAACAGAGCAGCATGTAGCCAACGAGAAGTTAAGAGGCTGCATAACCTATTTTGTTAATAATACTCATTTTCGTTCAATAAATTAAGGATGTGACGAATAACAGGCAATGGTGCGTGTTACTAGATGAAATCGGTACTGATAATTATTTAATGTGTATTATTTAGTGAGAAAAAATTGTTATCTCAAAATTTTAATTAACTTAATTATTTCAAAGTTACGCTTTAATTTTTTTAATACAATTTACATAATGAAAGGTAGATTTAATAGGTATGTCCCTATTATAATATTTTCAATTAAATCTTTCCAAAATTTTAAACAGAAAGGAATTATTAAAAATTTGTTGTAATAAGTGACACAGTTATGGGAACATGCTAATAACAAAAACCAACTGACTTACACAAATTAAATAATTTACACTGAAATAAAATAGTATGGGTCATGTGCTCAAATAATTTAAATTTCCACAATGCAATTCCTTTGCAGTTTGAAAATATTCTAAAAATAACGATAATTTTCTTCATTTACTGTCATTTTTAAAAAAAATACAAAGGGACTTTGTTTTGTGCTTTTAAATCTTTTAGCATATGGCCCGTACTATCTAATTTCAATGTAAATTATGTCGTTTGAATAAGTCTGTTGATTTTTGTTATAAGCATGTTCCCGTAAATGGTAAATTTTTACTTTGGCATGTCGCTATGGGAAGACTATGAGACATAAAAAAGTTTCACAAGTGGAAAATGTAGTCACAAGTGAGGTCTATAAAACTAACACGATGTCATGCAAATTTAAAATTCCGCATTTTTTCCACTTGGAATGCCCTTGATAAACTGTTGCAGATCACACACGCATGCACGTGCACGCATGCACGCCATGCACACACATGCACACCATGCACACACATGCACACCACACATGTGCACACCACACACACGCACACCATACATGCACACCACACACGCACACCACACACATGCACGTGCACACCACACGCACGTGCACATGTGTTCACATGCACACACACATGCACACCACACACACATGCGCGCACACCACACGCATGCATGTGCACACACACACACACCACACCTTCAAAACACAGTTTTTAATTATTTCTGTTTTGGTTAATTCATACAAGAGTAATGCGTATTATTTATTAATATAGTACTGTATTGATGTTCCTAACAATTATGTAGGCCTACTTGCGTTCTGATTCTCATAGTGGATAAAAGCAGAAAAGTAATTAGTCTTACAGTGAAATTATTATTGTGTTTGGGCAGTTTGTTTATAACATCCACTACGGTGCATAATAATGAACAAGATATTTTATCTGTAATGTGGTCAATATGATGCAGAATCTTACTACAGTACTGTCCGTACATGGTATAAGAAGAATCAAATTTACAAAAAAAATATTATGAGATTTATTTGTGACAGATGCATGTAACATTTACGTGAAATGCATAATTTGAGACTATTGTTAAATATATACTTTATTTAAATTTTAAATATCTATCCCAAACCTATTTAACTTAAATTTACTGACAAAAATATTGATACATTTTTTAATATGAGATGTCATTACATACATGTTCTTTGTACGATGACACACAGCAGTTAGATAACCAGTATCCTCATCTCATAAGCCCTTTTCTAAAACAAAGGAATTAAAAAATTATTTTGATACTCATATCTGTTGACAGGTCTAGTGTCGTAACAAATTAGGTGTGCTTTCTGTATGAGAGATAAGATATGTTTTTTTTGTTCCAGTGAGATAACATTACTAAAAAATCTCGTAGATACGTAGTTGTATAACTTGTCTACTAAGTTTAAGTCAATATTCTTTTTAAAAATATGGTTTCAGAATAACATAAAATCAAGCTTATAGACCAACGTTTCAATTTATGTATTTGCTGGTTCAGAATAATATAGTTTACTGGTAAAGGTCATTCGGAATAAAGTGAGCACTAAAGATTTAACCTTTCAAAAAATCACTAGCCATTACTGCATATATGCCACCACTAACAAGAGTTACTTTACTGCTTGTATGGTTGGTAGCGATTCATCGCATGTAGTTCTGTGTATTTAATATACTTCAAAATATTACTGACATTCACACTTACAGTATAATTAGACTCAATTGGCGCGAGGATAATGTGACGCTATCGCCGACCTCAAGTCGCTGTGGTCGTTACAGCTGGCTCCGTGCTTCAGACAGTTCAAAACTCCACCAACAGGTGGCATCAGAGTTAGGTTCTTGCCGCCAAGTTGCATCATTTGCGTGCGTTTGTCCGTTGTGTGTATATACACGTTCAAAAGTATTGGAAATTACTTTGAGTATCATTGCCGAAATGATGTGAAACCATCGGTAATCTGTAAATTATGTTTTACGTTTGCCAGCCTAGAAACAACATACTTTTTATTTCACATGTTAAGAAAATATGTTATGTATTGTTTCTGAAGTGCGTCGTCAGTGTTTGTGGCAGTAAAACTGAACGAAATGAATTATTGAATAGCATGTGTCATGTCTGTTTAAGTGGCGGTTTTGTGTTATAAAATTCAAATAAAATATGCCTTCATTTACGAGATTCGTAACAGCAATAGTGCGTGTTGTTTAGATTAGTCGATGGACAGAAACCAGACGTTAACTCGCAGGTATTTATAACTAAGATTACTTTTTTTATATCTTATATTCAGCCCCTCTGCATTTAATGAGTAGATATTGTAGCTAAAATTTATTGGAGCAGTTTAATGTAGTTGTAAACATTGCACGACCCTATGTAAATAAAAGCACATGGCATTATTTGTGTTTACATTCAGCGGAAAGATATAAACTGGCAGGAAATAGAAATTAATCAGGGCTTTTTTGAGTGTTCACTTTATTCCAAATCACCTATACCACCCAAATTTATGGTTTTAATTACTGTATAGATGTCAAATATAATTGTGTCAAGCCATTCCCAAATATCTTCAACGAGAGAGGTGGTACAACAATAACATGTTCGACTCGTATTCGAGAGGACCCGTGTTCGATCCTCGGCTCCAACCATCCTGATTTGTATTCTATAGTTTCCCAAAATTGTTTGAGGTAAATGCTGGGATGGTTAACAAAGACCATGGCCGACTCCTCTCCCAGTTCCTGTCATTGAACCAAGTTGTGTGCAACAGTCTCTAATGACCTCGCTGTCGACGAGCAGTGAAGTACGAGCTGTGAAGTCCACTTACGTTATTTGAATCTCTTCAATTTAATT
>PNEQ01004650.1:73699-84110 GCA_003012365.1 Medauroidea extradentata
GAAGTATTTCATAAATTGATAAAAAAATACGTTTTGATAAATTGTTTATCTTAGCGGAAAGGAAGTGGGCGGAGTTTAGTCCGACCGCCGTAACATCAGCGCCAATAAAACACAATATTCTCGGTAACTTGGTGAACTACAGCCAAACAACAAGGGGGTCAAATATCCAGGCGAGTGTCCAGACCTGTTCTTCTACGACCGTGCTGCTAACTTAGTTATCATTGCCAACATGGAAGATACCCTTCTATCAACTAGATATATATCTCGTTGCCTTCTGTACTTCCCTCTTCACTCTATGAGCATATTTTAAACATAAGGAAAACATTATTTTTAATTATATTCATTTCTTTGCCGGTGTTAAATTTCTCCATGATCTGATGGCTGTGAATCACGTTGTTATTCATGCATAGCCCATTAAGTAAATCACATTGAAAACTATAACAAATAAAATTAATGAATGTGGAGGGCGACACACGAATTAAAAACTTAAGTTAACAATTAGAACACGGGACAGCTGCGTGAGCAGTTGTACAGTCCCTTTCTCGTGTAATTTCACTTCGGTAATCGGCTAATAACCAAACATTTCGCCCTAAAAATAAAATGTTAAATTTTCCTCACATGAAAGCTTCAGCGTCGTGTCGACCGTATAAAAAGCGCCAAAACTTATACAAAACGATGGTACTGTAGCCAATGTAGCCAACATCTATTTTAAACCAAATTACCTGTGTAATTAGTTGCTAAACAGTTCCTGTGTAGGTACCAAACAAGTTAAATCCAATACGGGAAGTAAATACGCCTGTAAAAAATTATAAATAAATTGGTTAAGTAGGTACGAAAATAGCACTAAAAACGGAAACCAATCAGTCGTCACGTGTGTTCGGGATCAGGACATGCACAGTCAGTGCTGCCAACGCCAAAAACTTACGTGTTTTCTTCAGTGCCGTGATGCGCTGGGACGCTTTCAGAGTAATTAGAGGACATCGTCGTACTTCCGGCTGAACGAGCACGTGACCAACCAGTGTACGTGTCGCAGTCGCAGGCAGAGCGCTCGCCGCTCGTACACCTGTCGAACAAGCCGACCCGCACCAACTAGCGAGTTGCGGAAGGCCGGGACGACGAGAGGCGAGATAACGGCTTCGAGATGTGACGCACACTGGCAACATGCTGGCCTTGCGTTTCTGCAGCAAGGGCGGGCCCGGGCCGGACAGGAAGTCCACTTGAGGGGAGGCCGACACTTCTCTCCGTTGGCTCCGTCATGGCTCGCTCAATCAAGCCGCGCCCAGTGACGTGCTGCGCTGTAATGAGCGCACATTAGGCTATATATAGGAAGGAAAATGGGAAAGGCAATTAATTAAATAATACGCGCATTCGTATATTTAAATTAAAGTAGTTAGGTTGTCAGTAGTGGAGGAAATTTGTTTTGCATCGTAATCAGGGCCTTCCCTCCTCCTTAACTCAATGTTTGAACTTGTACATGCATGCCTGAACTTCTAAAAGTTTACACTGTATATTTAAAAGTCCGTGATTGTTAGTGTTGTTCAGCGTCACATATAACGACACCTGAAAATAAAGCCTACTTGCCTAGTTTACAACGTCATACTAAAATTTGAACTAAGTTAGGTAAATAAAATTTTACTTTTGAGATTCACCCTCCTTCCCTTCCTCGAAAAAAAAAAAAAAAAATATATGTGTGCGGGTTTGCTTTTATTAAAAAATTAAACTGTCAAAAATGTGTTCTATTACAAACTGTGTACGTTTGTTTAACCTATTTTCATTGCAAAAAAAATATCGTTTCAAACCTCGATTTTTAAGGGATTACATCTTGCATTCAGTATTTAGGAAAGGTGTAATAAGTGTCGCATGTATTTCCCACAAAATTCTTTATAAGGAATCTCCTCATGAATTTGGTCGGTCGAATCTTATCCCAATTTGTATAGATTAATTGTACTATAGGGCCTACCTAATGGTGCTGTACTATGTTCAGTCTTTCAGATATGCAATTGTTTCAAAATGGCACTGAAATATTACATTTAGTACCGTACAATTATTTAAATCAAAATTACATAAGTTCATTTATTTCTTTAATTTAAATAACTGCGAAGTATTAACAGTCCAATATTTATCGAAATGTGCATTTTAACAGGTTGAACGTACTGTGTGACACCTGTACTTCTATATTATATCGACTGCCCTGCCGTAACTTTGCCCGCGTGGAATTTTTTGAAGGAAAAACTATGGCGATAGCTTATCGTGATAATGAGGTACCGTAAAGTGGGTAGGCCTATACTTTGCACCAACAAAATATTTGTTTCTAGGTCGTTTGTTGAAATAAAGACACATCACGACTGGGTATTAAAAAAATCACAATATAATAATATCAAATACTATCACTTGTCTTTCATCAGCATAGAAAATACATTTTTTGGTGGTGCAAAGTTACACATGCTGGTGCAAAATATACGCAATTTACGATATTGAGAACCTGGCGAAAAAAAAAGTACGAAGTTTCACCCACGAAGGATAACGATTTCTCACCGGGTTTCAGATATCATTTATCCCTTTCGTGCGTACACAATATCGCAGCCTTGCCTTACACGGGGTTTGAACCATAACCTCCTACCAGTGTTTCAAACAACTACGCAAAGATAGGTCTTCATAATTCTTAAGAAATTATGTATATTTATTTATACATATAAATATACATACAGGCCCGTGCCCAAATATGTATGCGTATTAATGGATTGCAAGAAGTAACAGCTTTTAAATTATTACTTCGTGAGGCCATACCTCTCTTTTTCGAGATTTCTGGAAAATTTTTACATCTTCCCTCCTCCTAAATATCCGAATTTCGAAAAATCGTAGAATATATTTTCATTAATTTACGTAAGCTTCATTACTATTCAAAATTCATTTCTATATCGCAACAGGTTTAAGAGCGACGGGGGATTAATTGAAACCACGTTATATTTTTTAATCCCAGTAAAGGGTGGATTTCAATAAAATCTTAAACTACTTTTTAGATATATGCGTAAGTTTTATTCTGAAGTAAAAATCGCCTTAATATTTCCACGGGTTTAAGTAATCGAGAATTGATTGAAATCTCTTCTTACTGCCTTTCACCCCTTTCCAAATTTTATAAAATGATGTAATATGTATTTTAAACTTTTTGTAAACTTCATTCTGAAGTAAGAATCACCTCGATATCTCACCGAGTTAAAGCTCTATGAATAAATTGATTACACATTTCGTCCCTTCTCACGCTCTTAATTTTGGAATTCCGACAATTCACTTTTTTTTTTTAACCTTCATATTAATGACGACGGAAGAGCTGTAAAGTATATGGCCAGTACAGTCGCGTGCATTGATCAACTGTTAATTTAGGACAAGAATATTAGGTGGTGGGAATGGAAATGTTAATGTTATTTTAAATATTAATATATACAATTATGAACAGTGCTAAAATCAGTGTATGGCCAGAGAGGTCCAATGAGCCCCTAATAATCTGATATCTCAAAAGACTAAGCAGCAAACACTTGACTGTCTATCTGCATGTTTTCACTTGGACGTGCGGATCCTTTAACGTACGTATATAATAACCAATTAAATACATGAATCGGATTTGGAAAGCTGTAAAATTCGTGCGCTCTTGTTTTTAGTCCTTTAATTATGACGAACGCCTTTTACCGCTCGTGTGCGTTACTGTACATTATTTTGGTAATATGTATACAAATAAACAAATTCAATAAAGATATTTTATTTAATATTTCAAGTCCTCTGTCCCGATCTAACGTTGCAGATCCAAGGACAGTAAACTTGTAACAGTAGTAGTGGTGATTTATTAAAACACTGTGGGACGTGTAAGAAGAGAAAGATACAGACTCTGAATGTGCCGACGATTACAGTGATCTGGTGAACAGATCGTTATGCAAGGCGTTGGAGATTTTTCTCAACTAAATTGAGTTTATATGCAGGTCTTATGTCTTGGTGTATGTAAGCAAAGAAATAATGTAAATGCTTGTAATTTCATAATGCTGACAGGCCTACATAACTAAACTGTCTTCGTTATACTTCATTATTATTTTATAAATTACTAGTGTTATATATTTTGAGTTATGTATTATATGCCCTACTGTGTGACTGTTCGTTGATTATTTCAATAGCAATGTATTGTAGCTGTGAATTAATATAGTAAATGTTTCAGACCTACGTGAAATTTGGGAGCTCATACTTCCGGTAGACCTATGTAACCAAACTATTTTTCACTATTCTTAAACTATCTAATATATTATAGTTTGAGCCTGTATTTTGTGTCATTATTGTGTAAATATTTATTGACGGTTTATATAGTCACAAAGATGAATAATCAAACAAACAATAAGATATGTATTGACTGTAAACTCTGTACAGCCAAAAAATAATGATATTTTATACAGTATAACATTAAAAATTTCTATAATGTCCTTAAAATGTGTTCTTTTTTTTTTTTTTCTGCGTTACTGTTATTCCAAAAATACTGCATTATGTACTGCAAGAACTTGACTGCCGCTCTATAATCTCCATAAGCGATTTCTGTCCAGATTACGTGTAGTGTTCGTCAAAATTATTAAACGGAAAATCTACATCTTGTAAAATAAAAGTTTTTAAACCTAAAAAAAATAAAAAAATAAAAAAAAAATTGTCTAAACTAAAGGAACTTTGTACAGTGTCTTATAAATGACTTTACTTCTTTCTAAGGTAATTTAATTTGGTAATTTCATGTGGCCCATCAATGTTCAAATGGGGCGCGACACTTTGTTCTACTTCTAGCTTCGAAACTCTTCACTGTAATTCATGTTCTGCTACAGAATATTAAACAGGCGCGGAAGATAAATAAAAAATATGTCGTCTTGTAGAAAATTGCTAGAGCTAGCCCTTTTCCAGAAAATCGCATGTAAAATTAATGTATAGGTCATTCGGGATAAAGTAAGCACCAAAGATTTAACCTATGAAAAAAATCACTAGCCGTTACCGCATATAAGTCAACATTAGCAAGAGTTACATTATTGCTTGTATGGTTGGTATCTAATCATCGCATGTGGCTCCGTGTATTTTCCTATTTGAATACAACATTAGTGAAAAGACATCAGATGAAATAGACCTCTCTTTATGTAATACACTTTTAAATATTTAAGTAGGATCTTATTGACGTATTTACTGACTAAAAGTTGACTTAATTAGCGCCAGTACAATGCGACGCTACCTGGCTGTTGCACGTGGCCGCTTGCTCTGCGCCTCGGACAGTTCAAAATTCCGACAGGTGGCATCAGCACAGTTAGGTTTTTCACTTTCGCAGCATCGCTTGCTTGAAAGCCAGACATGAGAAAATACGTTATTTATTGTTTCTGTTAACTGCGTCGCCGTTGTTCACGGCAGTAGAACTGAAAGAATTCTTGGATTGCGTGTGTCATGTGTTTTTAGTGGCGGTTTTGAGTTACAAATTCAAATATACTTATGCCCGCATTTATGAGATTCGCAACGGTAATAGTGCGTGTTGTGTCAATTAGAGTCGATGGTCAAACCAGTATTATAAGACGTTAACTCGCAAGTATTTATAACAAATTATAGAATATATTCAGCCCTTGTGCATTTAATGAGTAGATATTCACTGTTAGAAAAAATTTCCGTGAAATTACGGAAAAGTACTGGCAAAAAATTATCCAGAAATCTTCGTAAAGTAACGGACAATCCGTTTTCTGCAAAAAAAATTAATTTCTGTAATCTATTAGCACTCCACTACATTTTCTTATTAGCTATGTGTTATCGAGATTTTGACGCACTATTTAATAAACCTGAAAATTTTTTCAAAGTTGCTGGGATTAGAACCCACGACCTTATAATTACCAGGTAGAAGCTATAACCATTTTTTTTTCTATTTTTATACCATTCCCACCTTTAATGTGACTTAATTCGAGTGACCCCAGTACTTTTCGTGAGACAATTTGTATAGCGACAATTTTTGAGACCCAAATGGACAAACACAAATTTACACCCAGCCAGATCTGGGAATCGAACCGAGAACCCCCCACACCAAAGACGGCCGCTCAACCAACTGAGCCACGGAGGGTCGGCCTATTGAACCACAGTGACAATTTTTGAGTAAATGAGTTCCATGAAGTGGTAATATATCAACTTTATAAGAGACAACTTTTGTATTTGACATCCAGGATTCATAGTGATTATTAATACCACTTTTATTTAAGAAACACAGTAAAATACGCTTTAAAATTGTAGAAACATATTTTCATGAATTTATGGAAAGTTACGGTCAAACATCCGTAAACTGGCAATACGGACAAATTTCCGTAAATAAAATATTACAGAAGCCACTTCCGTAAAATTACAGTATTTTTCTGTAAGTATTTCCGTGAATTTACGGACATTTTTAACAGTGTTGTAGATAATATTTATCGGAGCAGTGTAATGTAAATGTAAACATTATACAAGCATATGTAAATATAAGCACGTGGTAATGTTTATGTTTACATATGCTGCGAAAAGATATCAACTGGCAGAAAACGAAAATTGATCAGGGCTTTTATGAGTGCTCACTTTCCGAATCACCTATAGTTTTTGCAACGGCTGAAACATACGTAGGCATTGCGACTTTCTTGCAAGGCGTGTAACCTAACTATGGGCGGGTTGCAATATTTTTGCGACTAATTTATCATCTAAAATTTGTTACACGGACAGTATAAAAGTAGGTGCATAGTCCTGTAAAGCTGTTGCACTCGATCTGTGGACAAAGAAACTGCACTTTTAAAATAAAACCCACAAGTTTATGGCAAAGTTCACCAAGTTTTACAAAATCTTACATCCAGGTAACTGCATTGTTACTAGTCACTATAAATTGTTCACTGTCTACATACAAACTGACACGTTTTTTAATATCAGTAATAATTTTATTTTTGCATTACTGCATGGAGTACCTGTTTTTTTATAGTGGTTAGGATCAGGGCTGGATTTAAGTTTGTAGGCGCTCTAGGCCCGTCAGTCTAAGCGCTTCGCGCAGCCTATGTTTTTAATTCTTCCCTAACAACTGGCGCCATTTCCCTGTTTTCATGACCATATTATTTAAATTTACTCTGCTCTGTCCTCTTGCTATGTATATAATACTAATAACACACTAACAATTCGGCTTAATCGTAACACAGTTATTTGAAAATAAATAGCTTGGTTGGCCATAGAGCTGATAAAACTAATAGAGACAGCATAAGTAAACAACGCCAAAAGTAAAGCCATTAAAATTGTTTTTACTCGTTGACATATTGGCACTTCTAAAAATAGTGATGGGAAATTCTTCGCATGTTCTCTTCGATAAAAGTGCGGCCCTGGGAAATATTGCGCTCTAGGCCCGGGCCTAGTGGTAAATCCGGCCCTGGATAGGATGCACTCATTCAACTAAAGCATTTATATTTATCTATCAGAGGTGTTAGGGGTTACATCGCGATACAATTTTGTAAAACTTTGGTGAACATTGTCATAAATTTGTGGGTTTTATTTCAATTGTGCAGTTTTCTTGCCCACAGAGTGAACTGCATTACAGTATTATGCACCTACTTATGCATCTACTTATACACCATCCGAGTAACAAATCTTAAATGATAAATACGTCGCAACAATATTATTGTAACACGCCCATTAGTTCCGTTACACGCCTTGCAAGAAAGTCGCAATGCCTGCATATGTTTCAGGGGTTACAAAAATACATTAATTTTACATGCCATTTTCCCGAAGTCGGCCAACTCTAGCAATTTTCGACTAGACAACCTTTTTTATTAATCTTCCGCGCCTGTTTAATATTCTGTAGTAGAACATGAATTACAGTAAAGTGTTCCGAAGCTAGAAGGAAAAAAAGTTTCATGCCCCATTTGTACAATGATAAGCCAATGACATTACCTAACTATAAGACTTAGAATGTAGTAAAGTCATTTATAAGACACTGTACAAAGTTCCGTTACTTAATATAAAGTAATTTTTGAAAATTTAACTAACATGTAATTTGAAAGTATATTTTCAGGGTAGTATTACTCCCACGACATTCACAAATTGAACATATTTTCCTCATAGTTTATTGTGATTTATCACCACACGAAATTAACACATACCGTCCTGACTCATCCTGTATATAGTGGATCTAAATTCGACCGACAAACGTCGCCAGATATTTCCTCATAAAAAATAAGCAGAATACACGTAGGACATCTAGTTCCTGAACTGAACATTAAGTGAGCAATAAGCCCTTGAAAATTGAATTTAAGACGGCATTTTCGCAAAATATCGTGAAACAAGAAACATGGAATGATAATAATCAGAACATGATTTTATGTTACCGAGTTCTACAAACCCGTAGCAAATGCTCACTTACACCTTAATGAAAATAACAGGGGTGGCCACCCTCGCTTTGCTTACAACTTTTGTACAGTCTGGACATTTAGATATCTGAAAACACTTTATTGAGCAGCATGACATAGGCTATGTAATAGAATCGGTCCTCTTGTTGCAAGTGCGTACAGTTTTCGTTCAAAACGAATTTGCAAGTATCATGCCTATCACATAGGGTAAAATGATAATCCTGCAGTCTTGTCCAAGTACCAGGCAACTGTGAATTACCATGTTCACGAAAACTGGTATTTAGTGTAAACACGATAACCCGCACAATTTATGTGTACCTACTGTGTTGAAAACCTGACAAGCCAGCAACACGCACAACTCCCAAGAACTAATGGTAGCGGTTGTCAATGAAGCAAAGTATAATTGTTAAGTTGTTATTAAGAGGCCTATGCACCAGATGTAATTGTCCGCGTTTGATGCGTTGAGACAAGGCAGTGATAAGGTTCAGCTTGCCACCCTCGGCTGTAACCGCTTCTCTTCTTTATTCTGCTGTGTTTACGTTTTACTCTTTTTCCTATGAAAATTTAAGCCACGACCCTGCAATTTTACTTGGAAAGTTGGCAGTAAAGTCCAGCGCATTCTCCCAACGATGCGTTTTACGAATCCGGGAGGTATTTTTTAATTTATAGCAGTTTGAAGTAGCCATTTTTGGGCCCCTAAATTATGTTTATAATAGGCCGCTACATGTTTTAAACAATAAGCATAGCTTCAATTGTGTCTTCATTTTGTAGAAAAATATATTGGGAATAGGTTTAGTGGTTTCGCCCGGAAAAGAATAAACGTGACTCAGTACAAAAATGTTCGCTGACCAGATATGATATACAGGATGTCCAGGAACTAATATATAATAAGCACGCCACGCGAATCCTTGGCTCAATTAGAGACTAAAATGTTAGTGGCAAAAACTTTGTACGATGACTAGAGATGATGGTTTATAACGGGAAAACTTGACTGTTTGCTGGGTTTCAACATATGTTCGGCGCATGAAAAGATTACTGAATTTCACTTGTACATGGAGCTGTTACCCTATTTGACTGAGCCTATAATAATCTCGCTATTGTAATATTTTAATGTCTGTTATTGGTCTACAGGCAGCTACGTTGTGTCAAACGTGCATCACCCAGTCATACATGACACAAGTAACTACCGAGTTTTCAAGGATATGTTGGCTCAAAAATTTTTCATCATTTCTTACGATGAAATTTGATATGCTCAATTTGGCAGTACAGCACTGTAGTTAGTCCCTCTTGCGCTTTAGTATTGCTGTTCTCACCTGCATATTATGTGTCCAGGAGGCCAATTCTTATTCAGATCGGCGTTAACGACAGTCCTGTTAACACTAGCGGGATTCGCCGTTTGTAGCGGGACTGCAGCTCGATTCTCATTCGGGGCGACCGCGAGTCAACAGGAGTTCTAACTGGACTCGTGCTCGATCTAGCAAGATATGTTTTAAATACAATTCTCATCTAGACCGAGCAGCGGTCTAATGGGACTTTTAACATGACCGGCCTAGCGTAGGCACTGCGGGCTGCGGTAAGCAAGTTAGCGAACCTTGCTAGCGAGTCTGTTGAATTACATTTACAGAGAAACTGCCATATTTATTCGAAATATTTGTGTGCGCCGACGAAGATATTGGAATTTTATATTCGAGGAGGATCCATTATAAAGTTGTGCACCTACATTAAGTATAATTTTACAAATGATTTGTGTATTATGTGTTCACATGGGCGTAAAAAAAAATACGCACTCTTGTAATATCCATCGTGTACCTGACACGATTAAATACACTCTAAAATTTTTTGTAAAATTTACAAGGATATTCCTTGTACTTTTACAAGTCGTTGTAAAAGTACAAAGAAATATCCTTGTAAAATCATTAGTTTATGAAGTTACAAAGTTAAGCTTTGTAATACTACAAAGGAATTCCTTGTAGGCTTACCTATACCGACAGTTCCTGCACTGTAAATTATTTTGTAAAATA
>PNEQ01004651.1:1535-26337 GCA_003012365.1 Medauroidea extradentata
GAAAAAAGTGCAGGTTGTGAAGAGAGAAGTTTAATACTGTATCATATTCAGAACATTTTCACTGACTTTCTACTCTCTTAGGGTCATTTTCCCTGGCTCACAGGGTTTCAAAACATGTTTCCCTGACTTTCCCTGACCACATTAATTTTCCCTGACTTTCACTGACTTTCCCTGACTTTCCAGGTCTGTGGGAACCCTGATATAAGAAAAGTCAACATCTCCATAATTATACGACAAGGCCACAGTAAACTGAGTGTTCATTAACACACGACACAAACAACAAAACCATTTACACAAACATTATTCCCAAAACTAACAACTTTCTATGAATGTACACTAAATAAATATAAAATAAATCAACACACAATAAACCATCTGATAACTGAACAGCCAAGTAACATAACCATAAAACACAAGTGCAAACAACATAACAGATACACAAGTTCATAAAAAATGTAGAATATAACAATAATCATCTAACAAAATATGTAGAGATAAAGAGTATTAGAATATCATCAGCCTTAATAATTAAACAATTAAATGCCAGTCAGACAAAATACATATATTTCAAACACAATATAACATTTGTTTGCTGATTCAGCTCCTCAGCAAATTTAAATATAGATCAAAACCGATTGCAAAGGCAGCATTTAGTTCAGGGAGGCCATTGTACAACAGTACATTTTACTATCTGAAATAATTTAGAATTGAAACATTCAAATAAATGCACTTCTGCCTCCACTAATAAAGTTGCTACAAATATTAACAATTAACTCAATAAAATGAAACTAATATAATATGTATGCTTAATTTATTTACCGTATATGGTTTTACTACAAACAAGGTTTTCAACATTCAAGGTAATATGTACAACAAACACAGTACAAGTGCTCGAATCTTAAGCGTTCAGTGTTTACAAACTCATCTAGAAAATCTGCTCAATGTTTCCGCAACTTTTCATCATTAGGGAACTAATCCACTACAATTAACAATACAACTAAAATGTTTTTCTCAAATTATTTTTTAAAACACATTTTCCAGGGTGTCTAGCCATGTCACAATTCCAGTTTCCTGTACATTTCCCACATTCTTCTCAGAAAAAAGAAATTGCAGAAAAAAGGTACAGTAAATGCTTGAAAGATTTGTCTACATACCTATTTCTCATGTGCCCAGTATGCTTCCTGGTACTGAAATTTCTATTGCTTAACAGTCATAGTAAAGGGAAAAACACTCGCCATTGCCAAACATTTGTTCATATGATCCAAACCAAATTTCGACCCCTACCCTTCAAATAAGTAAATCAATTACATTGGCCCCAACACAAATATAAAATTTTTATCACATCTTTCTTTTGCTAATAGTAATAATAATACATTTTGAGCAAAACAATCTCCTAACTGCATGTGAACAACAGTTATGTAAATTAAAAATAAAGTGTAAACATACAGCGGCTGTAGGCCTAATCTATAGCACGCAATACACGTCACAGCCTGTGTTAATATTTTCGAGCATGAAAATGTCTTTCGTATTAATGTAATCTTCATAATAATTTAACATTTACACATTTACACTTAAAAAGTAGTACTCATACAGTACATATGTTTATAATAAGAATGAAAACATAAAAACTCTCGTGTTTATAGGTGTCATCGCCATATTGAATTTTCATAGTGACTACCCAACCCATCCAACAAAATTCAGTGACTGTTTCGGTGAACTATGGGGACATGAAAAAAGTTCTTATGACCTATGTATTTATGCCTTACAATTAGGGGCCGGAACATTTAGCAGATTCAATGACCCGCATGCTAGAATCCATTGTCCTATGCATACTCAAGTCCTGTCTATTCATTCATTGTCCGCTGTTCCGCAGAGTAGCAGCTAGTGGACACATGGTCGGGGCTTGTGTATGCACACGGCAGTGCATTCTAACATGCAGGTCATTGAATCCGCCAAATATTCCGGCCTCTACTTATAATCACTTATAACGTCATCACAGTTGCAGAATTTAACTACTATTTACAAAAACTGTATAAAACCATGATTACATATATTTTCTTAGTTTTTTAGCTCTCTCTCAATTTTGAGCTCTCTTGATATCTTTAATAAAGCGGCGATTTTACGAATACTGTTTACTCTTGGGAACAAAAAAATGTTAGAGCTCTTAAGAAAATGTGACTGCGCACTTCGGAGAGCAATGTTCGTCCAGTGAGCACTACTACATTACACAATTCGTCCCGCCGTTTCTTTATAAAAGGCAAAAGGTTACTCTTCATAGATAACAAGGCCGTGAGAGCTAGAGTTACATGTTTGTCTTACCACCGCCTGCAAATGAGAAGCCCTTCCGAGCCAGCTAGAGTTACACGATTGTTTCATGTCCAGAAGATGACTGCCCCTCTTCAACAACCCGCGTTATGCTTTCTGAGCGTGGGAAACAACTTGCAGAGCCTTTCCTGGAAACCCCCTTAGCGAAAAAATGCCCAGCAGACATCCAACTTACAAACCTCCCCTTCTCCTTGCCATTATCAACTCACTTTTCATGCATCACTAATGCCGGTAAAGATAATCTTAATTACCATGCCCACAACAGGATTTTTCGTACCCCGCCTCTACCCACACCCAACCACCAAAAATGATAAATGTCTCATCTGCTATTTTTTGAGTTTTGGCAGTTTTTAGTTTATTAAATTTTCCTGGTTAAGTGAGTAACTTCTTGTGTTACAATCTCCAACAGACTGTAGGATTTCTGGCGCCGACGCTGTGGTCAGATCATCGGCTTTATGGAATTTACCTGTGATGAAGGTGATTAACTCACGTTTACCTTTGTCTGCTTAAGAGTATTGCATCGTGGTGGAGTGTGTGTGTGTGTGACTATGTCACTGCCAAGCAAAGTGAAGAGAAGGAGAAGAAGAAGAAGAAAAAACTTGCCTTATCAGTACTACACATCAGCAGGGCAAAGGTCTGGAAAGTAAACATGACTGGGCAATGGTTAAGAACGGCATAAGTAACTGTTCGGACACATTATCAGCGCAGTTTTAGCAGTAACTCGGCTCACACATACAATATCCGAGCGTGCTATCGTTAAAAAGCACAAGTACCAAACATAGTATGGCACAAAGGTAGAACTTGCAGAGAATTCCTAGCAAAATATATGCTAGTTTTTCAAAGCTACAAATAAATGAGCGCAATTTAAACATGTGAAAATAAACTGCTTGTTACTACACAACGTTCAACTGCCCATTTACAAAATCAGTGACCCTTTGTTAAATTCAGTGACTTTTTCGTGACTTTCGTGACCTCGTTTCAATTCCGTGACTTTTTTGGTGAGACACCCTGACTTTTCAACTTATTTTGGATAAAATGTAATCAAATATTTCTCATTACAACCCTTTTATATTTACCAAAATTATTATAACTAAGCAAAATCTGCAGAGCTAATTGCATGGATAATCAAAATCCAATTTTCTCCTAATTATTTTTAAGTTTTCACATAAAAGCCCCAGAGTGTGGCAGTACCGCCATCTCTTTGGAGCTTTAGCAAGACCCTGCCCATCTGTAAATTATCAGCCAGTCACTTGCAGATTGGTTGGCATGCCGTTAGGTTGGGTGTGAAATGTGTCATTCTGCGCTGGCGTACGAGACGTTTATGAAAATTTACAAGGGTAGGAAAGGCCAGGCAAAATTTCAAGTTTAAGGTGTTCAAAATTTAACAAGAGTGAATTTTACCTATGTTCAAATTTCAACTGACGACCTCTCTATCAACTTCTCACTTATCCTAAAAAGCGTTACAAGGCGTTCAAGTTCTTGTAGTGATCAACAAAAGCAGGTCACATGATTAAAATACCCTACCCTAATTCAGCAGGAGAGTTTCCAAAAAAAGGCTGTTGTGGTTTTGGTTGTCTATAATTTTTTCCACGCCAAAGATTGACTTTCCTCTGCTGTCACTTACTTCGCTCAAGAGGCTGTCAGATAAATGTAAATTACAGTCGGGTTACATTTCAAACTACTTAAAATGGAACTTTGGTTGACCTACCCTCGTGAACTTTCGAAAGCTGAATATGTGGCCTTGTAGCTCCTTGCATCTGTGGTCCACTTAGTGTTGGCATAGATGCTCATTCAATCTGGACGTACCCAGGTGAATAGGTGAAAATAACCAAAGCAGCTCAACTGCCTCAAGTATGACTTTCAAAATACGACAAAACTCATTATACTTAAGTGCATTTCCCTCCCAGTTTTCCTGCATTTTCCGGTTGTTGGACACACTGTTTTCACAATGTGATAAAACTTTAAAATACAGACAAATCATAAATCTAATTTGCAGTTAAGTTGTTGCTGCAACTTTCAACAGTACGAAAATTTACCATCAGATTTCAATCACTTTTCCTAAATCAACCAAGAGTATGTTAATCATGCTGCTCTTCTGAAATCAGCTCACAAAGCACTGTGGACAATTACTTTGACATTTATGGATCCTAGACTCTCTATGATATACCAGAAAAACCTAATTCTTTACATTGATATGGCATTGTAGTGCACATAAAGATGTAACTGAACTACAGTCAACTGACAAGCCTGGCGAGTGACAGACAACATCAATTTTACGATGCTAAAACAGGTGGATAGAAATTCAACAAAATCCAGGAGTAAGTTATTAATGTTAATTGCAAATTCTAAGTGATTTTCATTTACACACAGTTACAAATTTTCAGAGACATTTTCCCCCTGATTAGCACAGATAAATAAGGAGTTAAATACCTACAGTATATGTTTTAGCTCATGTACTGCTGACTTCATAGAATACCTTGGTCACTCTAGGTCGATCAATATGCAGTGTTCCTCATATAAAGGACAACCTTGAGGTCTTACAAGTTCTGTGCAAATGGCAGGCACAAGTTTTTTTTTTCTTTTTGCAAATTTTGCTGAGAAGTTGAACTGTTTTCATGCACTAAATGAATGCTCATCTTCGTAGTCGAATAAAAAAAAGACTACAGTGTTTGAAATCTACGATTTTCTTTACTTACACTAGTGTTTACTTTCAGGAATTGTCATACCCACTGTATACATTTATAAAATACCTCAGTCATAGTTGATTATGAATACATTTTACAACAGTATAACACTTTTATAAAATATCTCTATGCAATTAACAACAACAATCTTCTAATGAAACTGCCATTTCACTAGATCTATAAGCAAAATAAACAACTTAATAACAACAATGTTACTTAAGAATTTACAAACTAAGCATTTGCGTATACATGATACCTTATATCTGAAAAATAATTCTAACTGTACTGCAAATAAAATTATGTGTACATATTTAAGTACTGTACATAATCTAAAAGTTGTCTCAATAAGCTATTTAAATTCAATTTAGTGGAAATGTTATAAATAAAACGTACACGAAAAGATGTACCAGTATTTAGTAAGAAAACAACAATTATCTCCTTGCACGACGACAGCTTCTGGCCATCCATCCTGGGTAACAGTTTACATTGATGCAGTTGGCACAGCACACAGAATACCTACCCTAACTGGAATTTTGTAACTAATATACAGTAATTACCTGTAACTAAAAGCAAATGTGTTTGCCTAGTCGATGTCCTCTGCTTGAAATTGAAAATCTTTATAAACACAGAGAGTACAGCGGCTGACCAACATAGATCACATAAGTACAATACACTGAAAATAGTTTCACAAAAAATACAGGCTATGTATTTGAACATGATATGTAATGTAATAATTTCCTGTCTCTGACAGCTACACAAAACTATTTTCAATGCAGCAAATCTTTCTGCCTGTTACAGCTAAGTTACATTTCAAATTCAACTGCTGACACTACCAACGGACAGCTATAAAAATTCAACTGAATAAAAATTGTAATTAAGAAGGATAAAATGAGATGAACAGCATTATGTGAAAAAGATTTGCTACACAAATACAGTAAAACCCCTTTTAAACAACCCCCATTTTTACACTTTCCTACATTTTACACCTACTTTTAGTGATCCCATTTACTACTTATACGTAAGAAAAGGGCACATAGAGTGGAAATCAGGGCCATTTCAGCAGACACCAGTTCGGCAGTATGCATTTTGGCAGTTGCCAGCCAATCACGCCTTTGTGTCGCACAGCTTACAATTCACCACTCGTACTTGCATCAACTTTACGTAGCCCACGCTTTTGCGCCACCGCAATTATGTTAGCCCTCGCCCTCCCAACAAGCCTTGCTTCATATTATGTTGCAGTAAGTTAACAGTTAACACGTCTAACTACCTTGGGTAAAGGTTGGGGCGGTGAGTTTCATGATAAACACAGCTCCACCTTAACTCTGTTTTGTCTGTTCTGCCTTTTCCCTTCCCCTTTGGTTTTCCTACGTACCATACCTTCCCAGATCCTACCCATGACCTCTCACTTCAAGGCCAAACCATCTTAACTTTCTCGGCCCTTCAGGCCTTCCCAACAGTGTCAGGGACTTGTGTCTTTGGTTAGCTCGCCGACCTGGGATTGCTGACGCCTCCAAGTTGCGTCGCACGATTGCAGGAGCAGAGGGCAGATAACCCACTCTCCCATACATTTCCTGCAGCCAACAGCTGGCACCAGAATGCAATAGCATTGGCCCCCCGGGAATTTTACAGAGACCTCACAAACCAACCCTTAGCGCTCCGTGACTTTTGTAACTCAATTCCGACCTCTAGACAAAACTCCTCCCCTCACCTCGTTAATTAATTCACGTTTTTATGCTGGCTGGCAATATAGAGAGTGGGTCTCCTTGGCCCCAGGGTAGGACAGCTGGTGGGCAGCTCCCTGCTGCTCCTAACATGTATATACCATTCAGAGGGATGCCACCACAGCTCATCACGTACTGGCCGTAGTTGAGGTGACCCGTCTGAGCTACTAGATAAACCAGGCACCACGTCCAGCACCAAAGACTCAGTTCACAGAGCCACATGCACCTCGCAAAAAACCATATACTATAGAGCGTTTCTGAAACTAACCTCTGAAAAATATTACTATCTGTTACTGCATATGATTCAACTCATCCTTACACTGTTGACAGCAAATAACTGAATATAATTCTAGGTATTTCTTTGTATTTTGTATTTTTATAAATGTTTCATAGCAACTATATAGATTTCTACCAACTTCACATGAATTCACCTGTACAAAGTGATATTTTTCATTGCCTCCATGCTGCTTTGCACTACAGTTCAAAATTCCACAGAGGAATCACACAGAGTACTTACGTTATTCAGTACAAGCAGAGAAATTGCCATTTGAAGGTTAACAAAACTACAAGTAGTTCTACACAGTCAAGAATGATTACTTCTTTCTCGTAGTAGACACAGAAAAATGTTATTATCCACGAAGCATTTTTCCCACGTTTACTTACTGCAGCCCAGAACTAGTTTAAAACAAAATAATTGTATACAGCTATGAAGGCCTATTCAACTAATTTACATCAAGCAAACAGATAAAAACTGGCTGGAAATAGACATTTTAAAATTATTATTTTATCCTCAACTATGTAGCAACATTTCCATAACTTATCAAATAAAAACTGCTTTTCTGATTTTACTCACCAAGTTACCATACATTTCAACACATGTTGACAACATCAAAATATCTGCACAAATGAGAAACACAATAACTGATCAAACGTTTCTTCATTTCCTAAAAACCATCACTCTGCTTCCAAATCAAACACAACTGTAAACTCTAGCATCGGTCCCCTGTAAGTGAGAAACTCAACGACAATCACAGGTAATTTGGATGTGATGCACTCTGAACACATTTGGTAAACATTTAAACATTCTTAAGAGTCTTGTTTACAAGCATTTTAAATCATGAGTATAAAAAAATGTTAGAAAAAATGTGTTTTTTATTGGTACTGACAACAAACATTGTTATACTTGGAGGGATATTGCAATAGTTCAGGCGTAATTTTTAGTTGAAAAAGTGATAGTGAAAGTCTTTTGCGTGTTTGTTTAACTCAGAAACAAGTGAAAAGTCAATATGCTTCGATGAACATGTCCTGCCATTTATAGCTGTCTACACATCTTTATAATAGACATACACAAATAAAATAACCTTCTTTTGAAAGCCTCTAACTACACAAGTCACCAACATAACTAAAACCACAAGTAAAGTCAAACATGTCTAATTTATTTATAGTTTTTGTTCCATCAACTTCTTTAGTAAAAAATTCCTCTGTTATATAAACAGTTTGTTTACTATTTTTCTTCCCACAACAGACTGCAGTGATTCTGTACACAGATCCACAACTTAACATGTGTCAGTCTATAAGTTTTCTTGTATTTGGCAGTGAGTCTTCAAATTAATGATATAATTAATGATATGTCTTTTAATGCCCGTAGGAGTGAGTGAGCTTTGAGATTTCAGTTTCAAATGCAGGCAGTAATGTATATGAGAACATTTTTTACTAACAGAATAATTTATATTGTAATTGATTGAGGAGAATTTTGTCAGCACTTAACATCTACATGTTAAGCATTGGTGAGGGGCAACGTGATGTGACTGTGGAGAGTTGACAGAATGAAGGAGGGAGGGGGGATGAGATTCCCACGAAAAGCCGCTGACCAGTAGAATTGTCCAGCACGATTCCCACAAACGAAAATCTGGGGACCCTGCTGAGAATCGAGCCCGGATTGCCTTGGTGTGTGGCGAGTGCCAACCCAGGCCCCTAGTTTGTAATGTGGTAACCATAAACAATTTATTTTACAACTTATTGCTAGTGTTTCATTTTTAATCTCCAATGGCTACTCTGGTCACCACTCAACAACTACAATCAGGTACAGCTTAGATAAGTTAAAATTCTTTTACATACTGCGGGGAGGGGATGTGGACATAGCAAACATATTTTAATCCTTCAGCTAAATTTTTAACTCCTCAATTGGGTGTGTTGCACACTTTTTGCCATCTTCCTGCAAAGCAACTACACCTCTGTAATTGTCACTAATGAAAGGACCAAATATTCAAACTATAAAATAAAAATCAATTTTTGTTTGCTGTGTACTATAGCAACAATCATAATTACTATTAACTACACATTTGTTACCTGAAATCATCTAAACCTTAATTCTCCCTAAGTTTTACCACGCGAGGTGGCACAATGGTATACCCGTTGAACCGGAGGACCTGGGTTTGAGTTCCAGCTCCAGCCATCCTGATTTCAGTTTTCCACGGTTTCCAGAAATCGCTCGAAGTGAAAGCTAGTGTTTCTTATCTCAGACAATCGCCAATTATTCTCCCAGTTCCTATTCATATGTTAAGTAGGCCTTACAGTCGCTATAATGACAATATAGATTTACAAATTATATGTATGTTCCTTAACTGCTTCTAATTATTCAAGTACTGTCTGTAACTGTCAGATGATTGCGCAGAATATTTTGCACCATAGCAATCAATCAATTGGATTACTGTTTACATAACCACAGTTGCTGCCATATTTCATTGAAATAGCTGCACAGACACTGAAATGGTGCAGGAAAAATTGCCCTCGGCGCGTAATCCAGTGCAAGTTACAACTGCAAACTGGGGCGAACATAGAAAAAAAAACCATTCTGTGTGAGTAATGTGTATAGGATAACCATGGTTCTCTGTTCGCGAGTGTGGAAAGCAGTTCCATGCAGCAACTGGAATACGCCCTCCACTGAAACAGCCATGGTGATATGGCATACTCAATGCTACCCTTCAAGCACTCATCTGACTTGTACATATCCAATCCTAAAAGGCTGTCAGCAATTCAATCCCTTTAGCTTGTATGTGAATCCTAAAGTCAGGTGGCACAGTGAAAAGCTCGTGAAAATCTAAGAGTGAATTATCGTCAGCAAAAATTATAAATTAATGAACTTTATTATCTCTCAGTATAGGTAAACCTATCTGAAATACGTGCACTCACTGGCTGGTTTTACATCTTGCACCCAACTTCAATTTTAACCATTAACTGGACCGGCTTTCATAGTGGGAGCAGTGGGATGACCCCACCAAAACTACATACAATATTACTGCAGATCCATCTCACTAAAACCGGAAACCTTTTCTTAGAATTATGCAAGTAAGAGTTAATCATAAATGGAAATAGGTACTTGTTTTGGTATTTTTTTTTTCTTTTGAAACACTAATTAATTATATGTTCCAAGTTAATTACATACAGTATTAGGCATATTGAGGATTTATACTGCAGGATCAGTCTGTCTCATGTAACTCTTCCGTATTTTGACATTTCTCTTCTGAGAAATGTGTCCAACAGTTCCATTGTTTCCAGCTTTAAACCTACATGGCTTCCTGGAAAAGCATGGTCTCCCCAAACTAGTGTACAGACACACTTCTCAGAAGTAAACTGTCAAAATATGGAATGCTTACATGAAACAGACTATAGCATTTGAGGACAGTAGTATCAAAATTAAAATTAAATTTTTTTTTAGAAATTTAACTTACTGATGAGAGTTTGAAAATAGTAATTTTTTTATGCTATTTACTTTTACGTGTTTTCCTGTCGTGTTTGGATTAATTTTACTAAGAATGAAATTTTAAGCCTACTGATGATATTTATTAATAACCATAGTGTATTTACTTTTAAACTTTATGTACAAACTTGAAAGTAACTTGGGTCTCAATGTATTAATCTGCCAAACAAGTACGTAACTTGGTGTGTTCGTCTGGAGGGTATTAGTTGAGCAGCAATGGCAGGGTGGAACAGTTGTAAGAAGTGCCGGAGAGGGAGGCTGCAGAGTCGATTACAATTTTGTGTTCTGCTACCTAATGGTTGACCTAGGTGCTAAATTTATTTTCATAATGTGCCTGGAAATATTATTTTGTATTTTCTGAAAGGTTTTACAAGTATGAATACAGTACATCTGTGATATTTCAATGACTGCCTTTAGGTGGCTGCCTAGGTGAAAATATTTTGTGCACTCAAGGTCTAGGAGTGCAGTGTGCCGAGGGTGACATAACACGAGCATCACACCACACCCTAGCATCTAAGTTCAAGTCACTGAACTAGCCTACAGTCTTCTTTTGATAGATTGCCTCTACAAGACTTTCTGTGGTGAACTTGTCACTCTTTGACATAATATTAAAAATAAAGGTGTACTGTACATTCCTGTACATTTCTATAGACTCTGCAGCAATATTTTCACAGCTAAAAAGGACCCATAAGAAGATTCTTTTTTACCATTTTCTGCCGCAAGAATATAAGCTTAAAGATTACTTGAGGACTTATAATGAATACACACACATGTAACATTCTTTGAATGCTGTTCCTAAGCATGCATCATACATGCACAAGCTGTTTTCTAATAAATTTCTATTGGCAGAAGCTCTGCACACACGGCTCAAGGCGGGCACCTTGAACCCAATTTTTGTGTTCAGACAAATATTTTTAACAGATCTGTGTGTGTTTAAGTCACCAGATTAAATTGAAATTACAGCAATACAGGATGTCCACTCATCTGGAAAACCGAGAATTGTCAGGGAATTTGAAGTTGTCAGGGAATTCTTCAAACCATAAAATAGCTGGGGAGTAATTCTCTAAGTGTTAAGTAAACCGTTAACTTTTGCAGTATAGAAATTGTAGTTTTTTTACTACTATGCTGCACAGTCGAGTGGGTTACCGTAGCACCGGCTATTAGTGCCACACATTTGGTATGTATACCATACGTTTGTTCACTGTCATGGTGGCCACACAAATCTTATTTTTAAATTCAAGAACATTTCCAGGATTTCAAGGACACAAAACCAATTTTCAAGAAAAGAACAACTGTACTTCCTATACGGACATGGTAAATAATAGTTACTAGGAATACTTTAAATTTATGAAAAATCTTTCGTTAATACAGTGATATTGCCAGTTATATATCACACACAAAAAACACTGTATTTAGACACCAAGTTACTTCAGTGTAATATTTTTCTTTCCTAACAAAAAAAAAAATGTATTAATCACGAGATGAATTTGCGACACAATCATGGTTCAGTAATGGTAACATGGCAAATGTACAGTCGGACATATTGCTTTAACTACACGTTTCAAAATATGGTCCTGATGTTGCAGTAGATGAGGAATCACATTTCATAACTTTTTTTATATTAGGACTAACTTGATGTTGTGTCCTAAAGTTTTTTTTATTTCACCATTGTTTGACTGTGTTTTTGAAACCTGAAAAATGTATAGTGAAAAATGGTCCAAATTTGCATGTGAAAAGCTATAGGTAGTTAGGCCTAATCATGGAAACACTTGTGTGTAATTTAATTGCAATAGGATAGACGTATAGAACGTAACCTAAAACTGATACACATTTTATTGGCAGCGCACTGGTAATTTTAATTTGCTGTCTATATTTTCTTTACATTAAGTTCTTTGCCTAGTACATTAATTAAATTTTGAGACATGGCAACATCCAGAAAAACTAAATTTAATGAAAGATGGTTGCTGGATGGTACCTTTTCTTCATGGTTGAAACCTATGGCCGAAATACGTATACAGCTTATTGTACAGTATGCCGAACATCAATAGCACTAAGCAACACAGGCAATCATATTTGAGCAGTCACATAACAGGAAAGAAACCTGTAGCAGCTGTCTCCTGTAGAGAAAAATCAGAGAGTTTAAAATCTTTTCTCTATACTGTCTCCAAGTCAAATTCACAGAGTGCAAACTCCCCTTTGACAGAAACAGCAACACGTTGTTCCTCATATTCTGTTGTGCAAGCTGCACCACATTTGGAACTAAAGCTGTCTCTTTCTACATTTGTTTTGAAAGATAATGTTACAGAAGCGTGGATGGTTTCTTATGTCCCCCGATTCAAAAATTGCTTCGAAAGTCAAGTTGCATAAAACAAAAATAGGCTACACTATATTATATGGGCTAGCGCCATATTTTCACATGGTGAACTCATTGAAATGTGCAGTCAGCGTGAACAATTTTGTTGCGGGATTTGACGAATTGTTGAATAAGGTTTGCCAGAAAGGGCAAATGGATGTGATGGTTAGAATCTGGTCAGACAGAGACAATGAAGTACGTACTCGCTATTATGGTTATGTCTTTCTAGGACATGCAACTGCTGCTGTTTTGCTACGTGGGTTCTTAATTGCATTGGGTGGGCCTGATGTTAACAAACTGATGCAAGTATCAATGGATAGTCCAAATGTAAATAAAAAATACATTCAAGATCTGAAACTTTATTTGAAGGGTGATCCTGGTATGCCAATGATACTCAATTTAGGGACATGTGGACTGCATACTTTGCACAACTCTTACAAGGCAGCCATAAAAAAAACAAGCTGGGGTATTGTGAATTCTTAAGAGCCCTTCACTACTTGTTTCGCCATGTGCCTCCTAATGTGCTGATTATGTGCAATTTTCTGGTTCAAATGTGTTTCCATTAAAATACTGTGCGGTCAGATGGCTCGAAAATGTGAAAGTAGTTGGATATAACTTGTCAATTCTCCCTCATGTTGAAAAATATGTAGAGGATGTGAAACTTAGCAAGAAAGCACCTACATGCAACTCCTTTACAGTTGTTTCGACTGCTTTAGAAGACAAACTCCTCAAAGCAAAACTCTGTTTTTTACTCTTGTAACAGATTTGAAACCATTCCTTATATTGTACTCGTGTATAGCGTGCACAATGTTGCAACAAGTTCCAGGGAAAACAATTTTAATGCCTTGCTAACACATATATATATATATATATATATAAACCACGGGAGTACGAGATGAAGAAGCAGCGCAAGGGAGGCTACGATGGATAGGGAAAGGGGGGTGGGGGGGGCAAGGAAACTGTGGCTGACAACAAAAAATTAAAAGAGAGATGAAAATTAACATTGACAGCAAGCAAAGCTTAAGAATGCAGCTGGGGGTGGCAATAGTGATCAGATGAATCAAAATATTTTGCTAATCGAGTGATCACTCATTCGCTGAGTAAAATTATTGAATTATTATTTCAAAATAATCTCTTGGATAGTTGGCAAACAAAATCATCCTTTCATTAATTATTTTTATTATCTCATTAGCATTTTATCTACAAAGTAATTGGAAATAGGAGGAAAGAGTAGATGTAACTTAATATTTCATGCGTGATAAGATGGAATTTGAAACCATGGAGGTTTTGGTTCCAGACAAAGAATATTTTTACATCAGACATCTATACGACCCTCACGGTAACATGATCCATCTTTTGTTTTGTAGAGTATATAATATTATCTTATTCATCACACAGGCAGTCATAAAGCAACAATTTTATAAATTGTTAGTTCAACTGTCGAGAATGTATCGTAGAAGGAACAGCAGACATTCTTGGTTTCAGAAATTTATATAAAAAAATTGGACTCCTGTTACACACTTCCAAGTAGAAAGTTTCTTTCATTTCAATCCATCCCAAAACTATTAGTGAAGCTCGTGAGAAATTATCAGCTGAATTACACGATGTAAGTGCAGTTTCAATAACTTCCGACATGTGGACATACAAAAATACTCATTCATTTTTGTCTGTCACTGCTCATTTAATTTTTCATAATGAACAGTAAACGGTTCTTTGCACAAGGCAGATGATAGTCACACAGTGGAGAAAACATTGTATCTGTTCTTGTAGAGAAGTTAAACGAATGGAATATTTACGAGAAGACAAGATACATACGTCTACTAAACAGAAGTAAAAACAGTGTACCTTAAGGCACTTATAAAAATTCACTCGGAGTAGGGTAGGTTATTTCAGTCACGTGACTTTTGCAGATTACTAGATTACTAGGATTTGATGATGCTATTAAAAGTTTTAAAATTATGCGAAACCATCAAAAGCTTACATATTTTCTACACGATAAATAGTTTGCTAATGCAACATAAATACTGCATTATTCACTCGTATTATATTTATATTAAATCACAATATAAGTTTAGCAGTTCTCAGAGATTCCATCAGTTGAGATTTCGAACACGGGTAAACTTACTTGAGGTGAAATTTCAAAAACCAACTTGAAATTTTAGCCAACCTACCCTCGTGAATTTTAATAAGTACCTGTAGAATTTAAGTAATAAGTATCATTTTAGTAAACAACAGTGCCAATTCCCTCATGTATTGTTTTTGCACCAGTGAAAACATTTCATTTCCCACTTATTTCAGTGTAGCTAATTTGCTTAGGTTAGAAGTTTAGTTTCGCTATAATAATTCATTTGCATTGATTTTAGTTTAAATCATTCATTTGCATTGATTTCAGTTTAAACTGTTCAGTCACATTTAATTCCGATATAATTCATTTGCTTACATTTTATCTCGGGCACATTTTCTCTTGCAAACACAGTCAATTTCTGCGTAATGAAATACTTTTTCGAATAATGCCAAATGTTTACAATGATTTACAAAATGTTTGGAAATATTCAAGAACACACTATAATTGAATACCTCGAGACATTTCATTCAATTCAGCCCATCACTTGTGGCGAAAAGCAGAGGGCTGTGCCTGTGCGGCCCCAACTACAGCCCGTTCTGCCTAGCCTTCCGTCTCCCGTCTTCTGGGGGAAAAAACAAGTGTTGTCCCTTTTTCTTCCTTACTTTCCCCACAGAAAGATAGCTGATCACGAGCCGTCAAAATTAACTTCTCATATTGCGTCCGCCTGCCACCCACAAACTTTCAACTTTCGTTTCTGCCGTGTCAAATTGCTAAGCAGCATACTTTGTTACCGACAGTTTAAAAGTACGTGTGTCTAGTAAACTTCTGGCCACCATCAGACAAGTTTTTAACCTGCATATTGTGTAAATACCGAGTAACACTTTGAACAGGAATGTGGATAAGAACAAACACAAAATTTATGGGTTTTAAGCCATGACGGAGGAACCGGCGGTGAGAATATTCTCTGTCAGCCTCCCACTTTTGACACCTAGGCCTATGTACTCTGCATCACAAGTGTTTACATTGGAGCTGGTATATCAGGTTGCAAACACTGTGATGCAGAGTACATAGGCTTCACCTAAGACAGAGAATGAATGGCCACAGAGCTGAAACAATGTACGCCCTAGCTGGACTCAACATCTGCCCACAAGTTTCCCACAATAAAGACTTTGACTCCTGCTACAGCACCAGAACTGCAAAATCCTTGCCATCTTCTTGCAATAGTTCAAAGCTCAGACACTGGGAACTGGCCCATCAATACATCACAAAACTAAGACAGCCTCCAGGCCTAAATATTACATAATTCCTTCTTTCTTCCCTCCAGTCCATTGTAAGCCATTACAACTTAACCTACATTACTGCCCAATGTTTGAAATTTCCGTCATGCTTAGTTCGCCTTCCAGCCGGTAGGCTTACTGGCAACAGCAAACACTGCCTCTGGACTGCAGTGTGCCATGTCTTGCCGCCCAAGAAAGCCAGTTTAATACTGGCAAAACGTCGCAACCACGCTTCCGTGGAAAAATGTGTGTCGTCCTCCCTTAGTGTGTGTATACCTGTTTACAAATATCATCTGTAAGTACTTGTACCTCTGTCTGAAAGATTACTTAGTTAGCCTAGCTGCCTATTTCCCACTATTCTTACATATTACCTGCAAAGAAATTGATTTAGGTTATGTAAAAAAATTAGCTTTACAAAACTGCCAGGGAGTCAATGAATGTGAAGTATTGAAAATCTGTCAAGAATGTTTTGTGCCATGACTGTTTTGTGCCAAAAATTATTGGAACAGTCACCTTGAAGTATAAACTTACAAAAGGAATTTTTGTTATGATCCTGCTGTAGCCAAACAGTCTGCCATTTGAAATGCATGTTCCTTGACCCCTTTGAATACATTTGTAAAGCACAACAACAACATGTATTGAAGCAGATACAATTTAAAAGAAGTTTAGGTCTTTATGTAGTAGTGATGTTTTCACTGGTGCAGTTAAAGTATTTTAGAACTGTAGCCAGAATGGAGCACTTTTGATGCAGAATATTCTACCTAGCAAGTTCTCCAAATTTTTTAAAATGATATTTATTATTTCTCATGGGAATGCTGCATTAGAGAAGAGATTTCCCATTAAAAAGAACCTCTTATTTTTGTAGAGAATCTCCATGAACAATCTCTAGTTAGGCTGCAACAAGTGCAAGATGGAGCGACTGCTAGAGGTGGAATTGAAAATGTGGTAGTCACCAAGAAGCTATTACACAGTGCCAGAAATGCTCATGCACTATGTATATGTTGAAGAAATGATCAATGATGATGATAAAGGAGCTGAACTGGAAAGAAAGAAAGAAAGAAAAAAAATCCCTTAGACACTGCTAAAGAAACTGTCACTGCCATCAAAAGCGAAGGTCTCTCCGAAACTAAAAATGAAAAAATGTCTTGTATTTACACTTATTTTTGTTGTATGCATTTGTTATTTTCATGTAGGCATATATGTTTATAGTGTGTGGAAACTTCCGTGAATAAATTATGTGCACATCATACTTCTAGTATTTTTAGGTCAGTGAAAAACATAACCATGTCAGGGAATATTGAACAGTAATTAGAGTGGACACCCTGTAATAATAATTTACATTTCTGTAAATAGCATGAATCCCTCCAAAATATTATTTCTAATACTGACAAAAGCAGCAATTTGTATATAAACACTTGCAAGCTTTGGATGGTTTGATTTTAAACATGTACTACACTTACATTTTACTAAAGACAAGTAAACATTACAGTAATTTTTTATGCTGGTCTTTGGTAGAAAATTTTTGCGTGTCTAACATTTTAAAGCCTGTGCTTTGAATGGCAAGAGTGACAGGCTGCTAATATTACTGAAGTCACACATTGCATGTTTCAACCAATGCAAGCAACACCTCTAAACAGCCAGCTGTGCGCAAGCCTAATGCAGTGTGTTATCATACAGCATGGTTAGAGCCCCGACCCCGCCGGGAATAGAAACCCAGATTGCCTTGATGGGAGGCAAGAGGTCTGACCCCTCGGCCACCGTGGCCCCTGAAATAATTATAAAACTATACTTATTATTATCATACTAAAATCGAAGTCACTGCAGTAAAACCCTGTTCGGGGTGAATATTCGCTGTCTCACTGAAATTTCGTTATACACCGATTTTTAAATTTTTTTTTAATCATTTGGGAAATGAACAAATATGAACTGGTAACTTCCCAGGTGTTCTCAAGGGCATAATAGTGCATGTAGGTAATATACACTACGTGAAAGACGTTCATTTCATGCCAGCATCAAGATGAACTTTTTGCAATACGTAGTGCAACCATACGGGCAGCAAGTGGGCTGTAGTTTTGTCATGTGACTTCACAGCGGGCGCAGTAATAAAGTCAAGCATTTAGGCAGAATTTTCAATATTACAAGTTTTCCATTGATAACACTTATATCAAAGCATGGAATGTGAAAGTAAATTGTGATTGTTTCTTTTAGAAAAAGTCAGTGCAGTTCATTAAACCATAGTGCATGTTCCTAATTAAGCCAAGAGTCCATGGCTGTTACACAAAACACATCTCGCACAAAACAATACTCTTGCTAGTTTTTATGGACAAACACAATTACTAGCAAATGTTGTCGAGTTGCAGAAAATCCACAGTTAACTAAAGGATTAAGCATAAGAAAATAAGCAAAAAAAATGAAGAAACCAACCAAACTGATTTTCCAGATGTCACAGCCAGTCTGCTTGAGTTCCTCTTATTGTTCGCGTGCCTGAAGACAGGAACATATACCAGTTGCCCAAACGTCACATCTGTTGTCATCTACGGTACGCTACTGTTATGTTTGGGCTATGTTCGCTGTATTGTCTTGTCTATGACAATTTCTGTTGTATTCATTTTTGCTGTCCTCTTTGTCTTTGTCCAACCTAGTTGCCATTTTCATGGACCATGTTTGATCGTAGTCTGCCTGGACGGTCCATTTTCGTCTTTTAGTTTCCATTACATACTGACTTGACTATTCCTATTCTAATTACTTGAATGTTTGTGGATTACAGCTAGTTCTGGCTTTCTTGGTTGGTTTCTACATTTATTTTTTGGTTGCTAAGTTTCCGTGCTTAGTTCTTGTATGTAATTGTTTGTTTTCTGTGACTCTGCAACATTCACTAGCAATGGCATACATACAACAAAACACTTCATACATTCCCAATGCAAAATCATTCGAATATCATGCTTGTCAACATTAATGCTTAAAAAAAAAAAACCCGTTGTATGTACTATGAACTTAAGTTTTTCTAAGGAAAATTATTCTGCTTGTATATGCAGACAAAAAGAAATCTGCAACTTATTTTCGAGAATTGTGCTAATATCAATTAAAATTTTCAGAATGAAGGAAAAAATTACAGTACGTAGATTTAAGAGATTAAAACATTCCACGGTTTTCATAGTTGGTTCTGAAATAAAAATCTAATTTTGTTACTATTTGTATATTTCCAAGGTATACAACTGTACTTTCAGAATAAACAGAGCTAGTGCCTATTGATATAAAGTCATACAAACAGAGCTAGCATCCATTTATATAAAATAAAGTGAATGCAGAGTTACGTGACAATTTTAACAATCTCTAGCCAAGAAAAGTTACCGAGTTACATACTGTAATGTTCTACTTCATCCTGCTAGACATGATATTTTTCATCACTGTGACTTATTTCACAATCATACCATGCCTTAAATTATTCTACATCAAATTATCAGAAAACTTTCCATAGGAAAGGAGTGGTAAAGAGACTTTCAGAAAGAATCCCATATTTAACATGTACACCAATACTGTCCAGCCACAACTTCTGAAATTTACCTCCTGATAGCTACGCAAGCAAACATGGTATGTAGCACACTTGCACTATCTGGTAGTTAACACTACAATCATGTGCAGTTGTTTTCTAACAACTCAATTGCTGACATGCCTGCAAATCTTATCGACGTCTTCCTAGTAGTTGCACATCCATGCCTGATGCATAAGAAGCAAGGAGAGGGTGTGCGTCCTTCAAATGTGATGTAATGACAAATTACTTGTTGAGTTCATGCTACCATTAAGCTTCACACTGTTCTCAGGTAGACACTTCTCCACTGTTGGTTGTATCTGCTCCCACACTGCTGCCAACTGAAACACAATACATGTTACTGCTTTATCACATAGGTATGTATTGTTACATACTAATTTTTCATTAAGTTAATCACCTTTAAGTGGCAGCTATTATGAATCGGGTAAAATTTCAGTCATGAGCAGCTCTTAAGGGCTTTGCCTACTGAGCTTGCAGCACGAAGTTTAAATAATGAATCAACATTACAAATTAATTAAGTCTCAATGGATCACTTACAAAGATAATTCTTCCAAACAAAAAGTAATGTATGCATGAACACTGGTGTATGAAAAAAAAAAAACACTGTAATTTTTTTTAAAAAATGTTTAATATGAAAAATGAAATTTAAAAATTTGTACATTATCAAGAAAAAAGAGGTACATTAAAAAAAATGAATATCATATTTACTATGGCATATCTCAACCGCTGCAGGGGCGCACCATGTGCACATCCGCTGCACCCCGAAAACTGAAAATATGCAATAGCCATGTGATTACCCGCAATGAGTGCATGTCGCTTACGCTCCAACAACAGGAACATGCCACATTTACAGTGCAAAACATTTGTGACAAAAATTTACTCAAAACACAAAAGACTTCAATACCCAAGGTACTAAAAAAAAAAAAAAAAAAAAAAAAAAAAAAAAAAAAAAAAAAAAAAAAAAAAAAAAAAAAAAAAAAAAAAAAAAAAAAAAAAAAAAAAAAAAAAAAAAAAAAAAAAAAAAAAAAAAAAAAAAAAAAAAAAAAAAAAAAAAAAAAAAAAAAAAAAATTCAAGTCTATGAAATATGTGAGGTTACTTTACTACTGCTATTTCAATTTTTGATCTGTTGGTAATCAGATGCACGAACAAATCATTCCTACTAACATTATTATAGTTTTAATAACAGCAACAGTTACTAAAATAAAAACTGTATTTTTTCCACTATACAAATTGTTTTGCATTTTTGAAGTTCAGAACAGTTAGATAATTGTAGAATTTCTACCATAGCAAACATTTTCTTTTGTTCACATAATCACAGGTCGCCATCATATTCGCATTCAATTGTAAAATTGTCTCCTCAGGCAGTGCAGCAAAAACTACTCCCGGTGCACACCCATCGTGTGCAACTCTCAATTAATACATGTCAAGTTCCATATTTACATTTTCAAGTGGGAAAATATGTTTCGTGTTAATGTAATTTTCGCACTAATTTAACAAGTAGACATTTTCACTTAAAATGCAGTACTCATCTGTGTAGATATGTTTACAACGATAATGAAACAAGAATGAAAAAAGGGCAACGTTGATAGGCGCCGTCACTGGATTGATTTTATAATAAAATATTTCTCATTACAGTAATTCTATATTTGCCAAATGCATTATAAGTTAGTTACAAAATTTAATTTGTTTCATATTTGTAACTTGTAAGAATGACTTGTTTCGTCACAAAGTTACTGTAGTTTAATTAGTTATTTGAGGGAAGCTTTCTTGCATCCAAAAGGAGAGTTGACGGAACCAATTGCATGGATACATACTAAGGATTAACGTGATCAAATGTAGCTATCATTTGGTGAAAGAGCATCACATTGCGTAATCAAAAAGCAAAAATCCATTTTTATCCTAGTTGTTTTCAGTTTTCATGTTTACTCCCTGGAGTGCGACAGCACTGCCATCTCTTGGGATTTTTTGCAAGACCCAGCCCATCTGTGGATTATCAGCCAACCACAGGCACCCTGAACCCGTCACACCTCGCCGATTGGTTAGTGCCATTGCAAAGTTGGACGTGGAATGTGGCGTTTTATCTAGAGGTGCTTATGAAAATTCACGAGATTAGGGTAGGTTAGGTTAGCCAAAATTACAAGATTAAGGTGTTCGAAATTTAAACTGGATGTCATTAACCTTTGCTAAAATTTCAACTAACAGACTCTCGACAAACTTCTCACTTATCCTTAAAAGCATTCCAGGTGTCCTTAAAGTTCTTCAAGTGATCGACAATAGCCGGTCACATGACTGAAACAACCTACCTTGCTCTAGCAGATGAGTTTTCGAAAATGCGGCTGTGATTTTGGTTATCTACCGTTTAAATTTTTTTTGCACCAAATGGAGACTTTTGTCTGCTAACCACCACTTACCCTGCTCATATGGCTGTCAGGTGGACATTCAAAATGAGTAAATTTCATTCGGGTTAAATTTAGAACAACTTAAAAGCTGATTTTAAAGGCTAAAATAGCAGAAGCCAGGCCCTGTCAACTGGTATAGGGAAAACTAATCCTTACCGGACATTGCGAAAGACCAGGTTACAAAATCTGACAACTTACTAACTAAAATGATACATACAATGTTTAAATAAATTAATAGAAACGTTAACCATCTTAGAATGTACCACTAACCTCTACGACGTACATTTCGTTTAATATATTTCATATAATATTTCCACTACTGTATTTGCATTATGAGAGTGGTAGCATTATGCAACAGTCATTTTCGAAGGCAAATGGCGAGCGCGTTAACTTGATGTTTTTAAATATACATATTTTTTTAAACAGGATGTAAGTTTTGGCTTTGTTGCAGAAAAATGTGTTATTTGATTTGGTTTTAGGGAGATGCCGAAAATAAGTATCGCTCAGCAGCTGGGTAGGTGCCAAAGTGGCCCGAAATAAAATCCTTTATACCACCACAATGTCTTCTTTTAACCATTGAACTTTATTTTACACTAGCAGTCTCCCACGGCTTTGCTCGCGAGTATTGTTCGTAACTGATAATATTTACTTTAATTTAAAAACCTCTTTGCACATCAGATTGGTACTTCAGTCATCAAGTGTTAGAATGTCCAAGCGGCTAGTTGAACTAATTCTGCAGCAGGATAAGTAGCTATAGCTGTCCACGCGAAAAGCAGTCTTAAGTTTGACCCTGCTACTAACAGCGACTTCGCCTGGGCCTTATTTATAGCCCTGCCAATTTGAGGTTGTGGGGTAACTACAGACACCTAAGGTAAGAGGTTAATCGAATGAGAAATATCTGTTTACCCTGTGCACAATCATTGGTGCCGGTGCCCTCAATTATATATTTTCAAAATATTCACTTGAACTTTATTGACATTATAAAGTTTCAGAGGGTGAAGGTTTCGCGGAAACGTATTTGGAGCCCCAAACCTGAGATTAGTGAGATGATATATCGTCGGTTTACTGCCAAAAGTGATAAAAGTTAAAATGTGATAAAATTATAAAAATGCTAGGAATATGTATATGTTGTTCACGAACAATTGCCCAAGTTTAAAGTCTATTCGTCGTTTGGTACTGTTGTGTCACAGTATAGTAACATACCACATTTTTGTTAATATCTACAAATTAATACTGTTTTTAAACGAAATAGCATTTATGACTTAGTCACTTTTGTCAGTATACCGACGATATGTCAGCTGATATTGTAGAGGAACCTAAGTGGAAAGTGAACTGCAGTTTTACCCCTTTAAAAGACTACATGTAAATTGCACTAATTCGATCTGTTAAGCCTTAGGGATCAAGTACAGGAGGGTAGAACCTGCCGCAAGTGACAGAGATGTCTAAAACATGCCTTGTAGTTTTTGTGTGTCAGAATTGAACGTTTGCACGCAGCTTTTAACGGAATTCGAGCCCAGAACCTCCTGGAATTTAGACCTGAGTGACAAACAACTGCGTCACGTAACGTCGAAATAATTAATGAAAATAAAATTTATTGAAAAAAAATATATATATATCTGTGTCCTCGGCTCATAGAGGTTGTACAACACCATGTCTCGATAGGTTACTGTAGTGAAACTAATGTATAAGTTGTTTCTCGCTGCTCGTTCCTGCTTTTCGGATCGTCTGCCTTGATTATTGACCAACTAAGTTTTACTCTTAATAATCACGTTTCTTATAAAGAAAAAAAATTACATACACATTTTTTTTAAATATTTACGTAAGCATCACTCTGACGCGAACAACACCTCAATATGGCTACTGGTTAGGCAGATATCGTGGGTTGATGGAAAACAAATTTTGTGCTTTTTCACCCTTTTGGGTGTCAAATTAAGAAATATTTTAAATTTACATCTTAGACATTTGTATAAGTATCCAACTGAAGTGTAAATCACATCGCTAGCCCGTTCAGTCGAATCAATATCGACCATTCACTAAAAAAACACATATCACTCCAGTACAGTATTAAGAAATCGAATTTCGAAAAATCTGAAAACAGTTTTGCGATAATTTCTGTGATCATCACCCTGAAGCAAAAATTAATTGTGTATCTCGACGGGTTCGATAGATATCGAGGATTTATCTAAAATATGTTCAAGGTCTTTTCACCACTTAAGAGAGTAAATTTCGAAAAACCCTTGAATCACGTTTCAGAATACTTTATTGGTATCTCGTGGACGTAAAAAACACAACATTAGCCTGCTGGGTTCAAGATATATCGACGATTAATTGAAAACGCTTTTCACCACTTTTCACGTTCTTAGGTGGCAAATTCCGAAAATTCCTGAAATTACTTTTTAGGTATTTGAGTAAGCATCCATCCTAAACAAAAATCACCTCTCTATATAAAAAACTATGGAATAAATATGTATCGAATGTGAGTCGAAAACTCATATTACCCCATTTTTAACCAATTTAGGGCCGAATTCGGAAAATATATTTTAAATGGTACTTGGGATATTTACAAAAGCACCAATTTAAAGCAAAGAGTACTTCGATATCTCGATTGATTCGATAGATATGGAAGGATAATCGAAAACACATTTCACGTATTTTCACCCCTTTAAA
>PNEQ01004651.1:26437-50353 GCA_003012365.1 Medauroidea extradentata
CGAAAAATCTTTAAATTGGCAAATATGCATTTTTACGAGTGTCATATTAAAGTAAAAATCACCATGATTGGCCGTCGGGTTCGAGCTCTATCGACGTTTCTTCGGAAACACATTTCACCACTTTTCACCCCCTTAGAGGTTGAATTTCAAAAAATCCTTTCTTAGTGCTCGCCTACGACCTGAAGGGAACCCCCACAAAAATTTCACGATTCTAGGTCCAGTGGTTTAGGCTGCAGTTTGATATGTCAGTCAGTCAGTCAGTCAGTCAGTCAATCAGTCAGCTTTCATTTTTATATATATAGATTGCTTTATGCATACAGAACTTTTTACTGAGCATTTCAGTCAATATTTAATTTGTCATCTCATGCCAAGAGGAAAGAAAACCACTCTTTATTATTGAGGATGTCGGCATTGATTAAGAACCTGGATTATGACTCTTAATTAATGCTATGCTATTTGGAACATTTGCCAACTATCTACAGCTTCAAGAAGCATACAAGCTGTTATCTTTCAGATAAGTAACATCTGCGTCAAAAATGTCAGGTGGTTGACCTTGTGAATGTGGTTTTGAGATTAATTTGTTGTGCCCTAATTTATGTTTTGGTTATGTTTCTCCTAACCTCAAATTGTGTAGTCTTCTCTTGGGCATGTAGCCCTACAAGAATAAAGTGAAATTTCATATTTATAAGCTTCAAAGGAAAATTGTTCTAAAATAATGTCAGTACCTCAATTACAGGCTGTAATTTGCTTAGTCTGGATGACAGAAGGTGAGCACTAGGATATGAGCTGCCTTCCAACTAGATAAAATCTACAAATTTAGCAGAGTTCTCAGCCACAAATAGGCACTGTGCTTCAGCACTTTGTGCTTTGTGTTCTGGCAAAGTTTGTATGTATTTACTGCCAGCATTGTCATCAATGGGTTTGTCAAAAAACTCAATGATGTAATGAATGTGGGATGGCCAGTTAAGATACAGACTCGAACCAAGTATTCCACCTTGTAACGGCAGGCATAAGAAATAACTTCACTATGCCACTGTCTTCCCCATGCTGTTTCTTAGGAAGTCAAGGCAGGCATGTCGTCTCTTTCGTGTGTTTTGGAATGCACTCTTAACCTTACACATAAAAGGGTTGAGTTATTCCAAATTATTCTGCCATATTTGGCCTACAATGTTAATTTTGTGGGCCCAACATTGCACATGGTAGACATATTCACCAAATATCCCTCTTAGTGTTTGAGCAGATTTGGTCATGTAACGTGCACCATCCATTACATACACAACTATGTTCACATCTTAGACATCATATTTCAATGACAGCTCTAGAACCGCAAGCTGTATTAGCAGGCTCAAGTAAACAATAGACTCCTAGAAGAACATTCTGCTAAGGTACTAGCAGAAATGGTTTGAACAAAATGAAACTACAATACCAGTAGTTTCATCAACAAGAATTACAACATCTTCACCTTTCAGCTTCTGTGTGTATTTTCTGCCTCTTTCTTTACTCCTAACAGGCATATGTATTTCTTTATCATCCAATCAGCTGTTGGCAAGTCCCCTGCACCCCATATACATGCTTCCCCATCCACTCCAACTTAACATTGTCCAGTGTCTCAATTGCTATACCAGCTCCTGCAAATGCTTCTATGGTTTCCTGCATAAACTCTTCTTCTTTAGCACTGGTCCTACTTCCAAAATACTGAGTTGCAGTCTTGAAGCACATTGTTTTTTCTCTTCTTTTTATTCTTTTTGTGAGAACACAAGCATCTCGCTTAGCGAAAATCATTGGCAAGACACACGCAGCTGTTTATCGTAGTGAAACTTTTTGGCATCTAACATCTTTGGTGATAGTGCTTGACTCTATGTTGTTTACAACGTGAGTTATGACAATGTTCCAACAAAGTAGAAATCATCAGCAAAGATAATTTTTGATTCACAGTTTAGTGACTTGTGCAATTTCGGTGTTACTTAGCAGTTTTATTAAAAGTCACATTTTTCGTGTTTTCCATATCAATTCGTGGAAAATTTCACGATTTCGCGATTCACCATACAATCATGGCTCTATTAATGAGTAAATTGGGAAACAGCAATTTTCTGAGCAGTGAAATATACAGTAGATGTTAACTGTTATGTAAACAAACACGTGGCAATATATCCATTAACATGCAGCAGAAAAATACAGACAGGCAAATTAGAACCTCCCATACCACTCTTATTATACAGTGCTCTCCTCAAATGCAATAAACTTAACTGTCATGACCACACACTAAACAAAATGACAAAAATCTGTGTATCTGCATGCAAAAGCATTCAGCTGTGTTCCTCTTAAGGATACTGCTTACCCAGAGCCCTGGAGGGCGCACGGATAGGGACCCAAGGAGGGCTCAGTATCTGTCTGTCGAACCTAACGGCACCACTGACACTTATGTTTTATGCTCCCCAGAATGCTAACTATAATATTTTTGTATACTCATCTTCCCGAAATATAGTCATAGGAACTGTGTTGCAGTTTTATGTCATATGACCAAGTTAACCTCAACTCTCACCAATAATTACGTGTCATTGTATCCTATGTATGTGCTATAATATCCTGTGCTTAAATGTTATTTTTAATACGCTAACTATTTTGCATATGTATTTTATGCATAATAAACTTTATAACCACGGTCACAATTTGTAAATAAAGTGCCAACCACGTCCACGGACTTACTTTTAAGCATGAGTATGGTAAAGTAAACCGTTAATAACTGTTGTACATATGTATAGTAATTTAAACCCATGTTTAATATTTATGTATTTTCTATTAATATAAATGTTTCCTCGCAACACGAAGTAAATGTAATCATAGAGAATTTTAACAGTAAATGCAGTCTCAGAGAATTTTTCTGTATGTTCATGAGGGAGAAATGTGTTTCTTTGAGAATGGTACTCCTACAGTAGCAGACGTCTGGCACGGGCATCAGCCATTTCCTTTCCACCCGTCTAATGGGACTTCCAGCCCCTCTGACGGGTATGTTAAGGATGGCAAGTGGCCCACGCAAATCAGTGTTCTAGGACTTGGCTCCCACCAAGAAAACTAGGCACTTCACCCCAAGGGTTGTGGTCAACCAGGAACACATAATTTCTACCAACAACTCCAGGCTTTACGCCTACCTTCCGATCCCGAATTGTGGGCCGACCATGCACACCTAAATCATCCTACTCTCAACCTGCACAAATTCCCAAATTTAAGGAAAGAAACTGGGCCATCCTAGTTGGGTGTGACATACGGGAAGGCATCCTATCACCCATTGAGAGTCAATACATGTCGATACTTCTGCCGGAAGCGGAAGCTGGTAAGCTACTGAACGAGGCTCCCGGTATTCAGTAACCACGTGTTTAGTGTGTTAGTACTTAACTAGTAGCAAGAGTGAATGCGTAAATATCCTGTGTATCAATTGTGAATTGTGATGAAGTTGCAATATATCTATTTGAGTGAATCCAGTGTTTTATTGACTAATTTTGCATAGCATCCTAGATATCTGTATCACTGGAGAATGAAAGAGAAATAACTGAAGGACAAAACTGCAGGCCACTACTGCCTGTAGCAGCAACTACAGATGTAATACTGGCCACCTCTTGGAGTCATCCTCACTCCACAGAAAGTACCAGGGCCTGAAGCCTCACTGCCTGATCTGTGGAAACAATACATAGCCCCTCAGGCACCACCAGCAGCAGAATCCAGAGACCATCCACGCGGGAAATTACAGTTCTCCCAATTCTTAAGGCATATCAACTGCCAGTGGGTGCTTTTATTGGGCTCGTTAAAGACATCGCAGCACCCAGTGTTGTTACATAGGTGCATACAGGAGATCATCGTCGAGGACCGAGCCACCCCTTAGTCTAAGAGGCCAATATCCGACAGGAAGCAGCAGATACTGTGATGCCTATTCTCAAAACAGGTAGGTGACCATACAACCTACCCCAAAGTTAGAGGAAAAGAAACCCAATCCCCTGTCTATCACCCCAGAGGATAGAAAATAGTGCACTGCCTCACTCCAGGATGTCACTCTCCCGGAGGCATGGTTCCCCTCTGCCAACAGGAACCAACCAGTCTCATCTCTACCTACCAGTCAGATAGCCCCGCTTCATTTCCTGTTGGGAGCTTATAGCATTTGGTGATTGAGGCAAAATAGGTCATGTTCATCCTGGTCTGGCCTACATTACCTTTTAGGCTATTTTTTAATACCCTGAAGACTGTAAGCAAATAAGTACCATATTTCATTATAAAAAAACACTTGAAAATGTCATCTTATAAATTTTTTCCCACATTTTCATTCCTGTAGCAATATTTTCACAATCTCAAAATAGAAAATTGTTTTTGTTTGGAAGGGGGAAAAAAGTGACAGCCCCACAAAATATAATTTTATTAACATGTACAGTAAATCCCTAACCTTGTTTTCACCCAACACTATAATGTATGCAACAGCCTTAAAGTTGAATTATTTAATCCATGCATAATCCATAGAAAACAATAATGGTAGTATAGCACCATAGTGGATAACCATTTTTTGTAAGAAACCACAGGCAATAAAAATATATAAAAATGTGTGCAACAACCCAAGAACAAGAATACAAAAACTACTGTATACAAGACATACAAACAAACATTTTTCATGCAAGATAACTAACCTTGCTGTTGAAAAATCCTTCTGAAAAGCCGCAAAAACAAGAATTTTCAGTCAGGAAGTTGGCAAGAATCAATTTGTGAAGATATTTTACACAACACAGTATCTTACCAGTTTAATGCAAACATTTTTAGTATGGGTGGAAAAGAAAAATAATAAAGGATGAACAAATTAGCTGAGATACGTTGAGTGAAAGAGAAGTGAATAAACTCAGTGAAAAAGAAAAAAGGAAGGGGTAAAATAAAGAAAAAAGGGAATACAGAGGAAACAATGGAGGAAATCAGATGTGTGTAGGCCTAACGTAACGGGGGTAAAAAAAAGTAAGAGGAAGAGAAGGAAAGGCAGCACTGCAGAAGTCAATACACCACTGCGAAAAAAAGTGTGGCAAGGGAGAGGGACAAGAGCAGAATATGGAAGACGTATAAGAGAAGATAGAGAGGGAGGAGAAGAAAAGATAGAGAGGGAGGAGAAGAAAAGATAGAGAGGGACGAGAAGAAAAGATAGAGAGGGAGGAGAAGAAAAGATAGAGAGGGAGGAGAAGAAAAGATAGAGAGGGAGGAGAAGAAAAGATAGAGAGGGAGGAAAAGAAAAGATAGAGAGGGAGGAAAAGAAAAGATTGAGGGGGAGGATAAGAAAAGATTGAGGGGGAGGAGAAAAAAAAAATTGAGGGGGAGGAGAAGAAAAAATTGAGGTAAAGGAGAAGAAAAGACAGAACTAGAAATACAGTAGAATCCCTTTTTTTACACTTTCCCACATTTTATGGTCCTATTTGCTGCTGTTATATTAGAAATTTTCCTCTTTATACACATTCCTGCATTTTACTCAAAATTTTCCAGGTCCCTCGAGAATAGAGAGGGGAAAAATTGATTTTAAGTATTCGTATAGTCTAATTGTTGTGACCAAAATCGATTAATCCATTTTGGGCAGATCGTTTGAATGATTCATTCGCTTAGTTCGGTTTTAAAACTAATGTTAATTTTATAGCAATTCGAGAAGTATAATCAATGTTCACTTAGAAGAGAATGTTTCATTCAGTTATAGCATGGTAATAAGAACGATAAGGAACTCGCATGTGTAACTTTATACTTTTTATCTGAGGAATGCAAGGGAGAAAACAAGTGTAACTAGATACGAGCACGCAGATAACAGTAATGCGGTAGCGAGTCGAGAACATAATATATATTACTTACCTGAAAAGCAGTCCTTGTTGGCATGTTATTTATATTCATTTCGTTGTCAAAGAGGGGGCCACGGTGGCCGAATGGTCAGACCATTCGCCTCCAACCAAGATAATCGGGGTTCGATTCCCGGCATGGTTGGTCTCCAAATTTTCGCATGTGGGAATCGTGATGAACGATGCTGTTGGTTGGCTGGTTTTCTCAGAGATCTCCCATTTACCCTGCCCCTCCATTCTGATGCTGCTCCATTCACATCTCATTTCATCCCTCACCAGTGCTAAAGACCTTGATGTTGAGCGCTGACCAAAATATCTCACTCACTTTCTCTTTGTCAAACGAAGACTCTGAAATGAGATAGTTTTTTTGCAGCGAGACGGTGAAGATTTTGGTATATTCCTGTGTTTTGGGAGTGTAATAAGATCAAACTGTTTTCTCATTCATGTGGCCACCAGGTGACAGTTCTGAGATTTCTCCGTAAAATATGCGGGAAAAAAAACTACGACTTCACGAAGCCAAATGTGTGTTACACAGCAGCATAAGGTTGCCGCTGACCGACGTAGGTAATGCATTATCGACTCTCTGCGCAAGCCACTTAGCTGGTGTGCAGAGCTTTACTATTGTCCTTTTTTCTATGGGAATTTAAGCGAGGACATTATTTTATTTGTGGCCAGCATTGTTCAAAGTCTAATGCTTGTTTCTATAGTTGTGTTTTTCGAATCTGGTTGTTATTTTTCCAAATACGGCAGTCTGTAAAAGCCATTTCTGGCCATTTTTAGGGGCCCGAAAATGATGTTTTTAATAAATGTGCCAAATTTTTGAAACTATAGCGACATACTGTAGTTTGAAGTGTGTGTTCTTTTCTTATATACAGTATAATGTAATACGCGTTGAATTGTTTCGTCATAAAAATAACAGTCGTAACTCACTGCAAGGCATTTGAAGCACAGGTAGGGAGGTACCTTAACAGCAGAAAAGTGTATTGTTCATACTATAGATAATTTATGTTCACTCTCACCACAGTCAAGGTTACAGATATGGGAAACTTATGTTTCAATTTTAAGAAGCTAAGCAAAAACACTATTGTTTTGGATTCTTAAAATTGCATAAATGTTTACAAATCACTGATTTACAAGAACATTTAAATATATACGTACATATTTTGTACTATATTAACAGATCTTAAGTATTAGGTCAATAAAACCAGTCATAAATACTCAACTTATCAATTGGTATTTTAAAAAATCAATTTGTCCACACATTAAGTTCTAATCTGTTTCTTCTAGCATTGAGTATCTGCCCTGCTTTTGATAACACCCTTTCAGATGGTACAGACGTTTTAGGTATATACAGATACATATTGATGCTAAATTATGACTTTCAATAAATAAGTTTTTATGTGCAAAATAAAAACTAATACTATTACTCTTCCTGTCAAGGTTCAGCATTGTCAGGTATCATAGCAGGAGTACCCATACCCTCCCAAGACCCAAAGCGCAAATTCCCCCCCGCCCCAAAAAAAATCCACCACCCCCAAAAAAACTCAAAAACAAATTTGCTACGCGTTACTGTCAATCCCATGTAAGAATTTCATATTTTGACACCAGATGCTACCAATATTTGTAACACGTGCCAAACACGTGGCAGAATAACATACCATTTAAAACAACAGGATGTGATCGTATGACCTGATGAAGCAGTAGTGGCAGCCCTGATCAACAAATTGATTAACTTCCATCACCGACATTAAAAATAGTGTGTATTATATGTGAAAAATAAGTAAGCATTTTGGAGGAAACGTAATATAACAATACGGCTTCGTATCCAGCATTAGTCGGTTAACTATTTTAGTCTATTCAAATAGCGTCATTTCTATAACTATTTTATCAAACAACCGCACCATTATCAACAGACCTGTACTGGCAGCCAAAACAAAGGACGCCATTACGTAAGCTTCTCGTGTGTTCGTGTGTGTTTTTGTGATTCTTTTCTTTTAAGGTGTTGTTATAAATTCTGTGCATATATTTAATATATTGCAATGTAGGGATTAAAATATCCGGCCTGTGATCGCCAACGACAACGGGATATTTTAAGATGCATTTCAGAAGGGGGAACTGGTAAAACGTTCAGCTTTGCAGCACCATGGCATGTCTACAAAAACAATCGCTAAAAGAAGCAGTAATCCGTCCAGAGAAAAGTGCTACAGACAATAAAATAAATGTTACCTACCTTTTATTTTAACGGAATTTGTGTTATATTTGTATGGTTCTTGTTGTGGGCGTATATGTGAAAATGCTTTTTCAAGTCGCTGACTCAATAAATTATTTTTGCGCGAAAAAATCTGTTTTAATTACTATGTATGGCAAGTAAGTGGTGCCATTTAATATCAAGTCCACGTGAGATTTCGTGCCTGTCAGGCCTACATATTATGAAAAGAAAAGGTCAGAAAACTTAAGCCTATGTATTTCCCGGCAATTAAAGTGTGTGTGTAATTATATGTATTACCAAAAGATTTAAATCTGATTTAGGAAATGAATCCTACCTACGTTTGTTTATTACTTACGCTTTTTGTTGATACGTACCGTATATTATTTCTGTTAATTTATGAGAGTGCAAATTTTTGCTATGTAGTCTACAAAAAATATGTTGAAAAGTTTTTATTGAGTCGCACGACTTTGATAATAACACCAATATTTCAAAGGTAGGCCCTACCCACAAAAGGTAAATTTTTTCGATAGTCTGCTACATGAAACTTAAACTACTACTATATGATTTAATAGTGCAGAACCAAATTGAATGCAACAAGAAAAATAATTGAATTAATGCTTTCAAGAATTATTTTATATATTTTTTTAGTTCAAAGATGTTTGTTTGCACTGTCGTATGCTCTCGCAACTTCAGTTTGTTGTAACCAAATAAGCTACTATTATTTAAACTTTTTAGGTTTTCAAGTTGAAATTAAAAAAATAGATAAGTTACCAGTACAAGTTTTTTTGTAATGCCATTTTAAATGTTACAATTTTGAGCATATCTAGGAATATATGGGCCTACAACAAATTATGCAAAGTTTTGAGTTGTTATATTAACTGAACTACTGAAGAGTAGGCTATCTATTACTGCAATATGAAATAATTTTCCATTAAAATTGCCCACCTAACCCTAGTAAGACTTTTGTGCAGCCAGTATCGAAAACAAAATACATATCTTACTTGTCTGAGATCTATAAAAAAACCAAAAGAAAATCACAACACACTTTGGATTCTATTGCAATACAGTAATACTATACCTTAACTGTTGACATGTTTGATTGTCAGCTGGAAAGTACATGGTGGTGGAAGGATACATAATGTTTTTGTTTACATTGCCCTACTTTCTTATGATCTGTCAAATAATGGAATTCTTATACGGTATGGACAGTACACCTCAGTACTGGAGAGATATTTAGGCTACCATTTCGTAAAGACAATCATAAACAAATGAAACTACTGTGGGTTTTACTAGCAACACCAATATAGCACTTTTACATTCAATATCATATTTTTTGTTTATAATTAAACATTTTATTCTTGGGAAAAAAAAAAAAAAAAAACCCTCTAAATGTGCAGCTTGATCCCCCGTGGGCACCTCAGTATCATTGCATTATTTGTGTTCAGCTGCTGGCTATAATGGTAAAACATTCTAATACAGCAACTTTACTATCAAGAAAGCTCCAAATTAAATAGGTTTCCCTTGCATTGTTTTCTGTACCCCACAGTATAAAACTTGATAAATTACAGAAGTTCTTCTAACTGTTTTGGGTACCTGCCAATAAACACAATAGGTAATAGTTTATACTCGTGTTTAGTGCGCCCTCGTGTATAATGCGCACCACGATTTTTGCAACAAGTTCCAGGGAAAAAATTTATGTGACTTGCCAGAATGTAAAAAATCATGGGAGTAAAAAATCTCGAAGCAGCGCGAGGGAGGCTACGATGGATTCACTAGGGTGGAGGAGGGAAGGAACTGTGGCTAACAAAGAAAAGAGAGAGGGAAGATGACTCACAGCGGCTAGTGTGTGACGGGCAGAGAGAATGAGGGAGAAGGAGAGAAAAGGGAGGGGGGTGGCTTGTCATGTCTGCAGAGCTATCTATAGATAGCGTGCCAAGGTCGCTAGCAGCCTGCAGCCGACTGAAGTGTGCCTGGACAACACTCCCCCTTCTCCCTCTTACCGTACTGTGTACTGTCCGCTGCTTCCAGCATGCCTCCCCCCCCCGGTCCCCCACAAAACAAGATGGCAGCGCAAGCTTACCTTTTTTATTTACTGTCAGACTCACGCTCACACCTCCACCCTGTCTTGCTTGGGGAAAGAACAGTGTTGTCCTTTTTATTCCTTTCTTCCTTACCTTGGAAAGATGGTTATTACGAGACTTCATAATTAACTTCTCATTTGTCAAAATTCTAATAACGACCCCTCCGAAATAACGACCCTATTCCCGGGAACTGTGAAGGGTAGTTAAATTGAGAGTTGACTGTATGCTGAAAATGCTCTTTCACTGTCTGCATTTGAAGATGGGATAAATAATGGAGGCACACAGTGCTGAACAAACGTTATCGGTTTCGGTATACTGTCAATCGAATCGCAGAATCTGTAATGTACAATCATAAAAACAATTGTATCACAAAATTATTACGACATGAAAACGTAATTTGTAAACACCCATAGAAGTGTAGCTACACGCAAAAAACAAATATTACCAATGAAAGCAGACAGATTAAAAATATAGACACCAGCGCACCTTGCGGCTGAAACTACTTAAAGCGATTCAAAGCCACGAAAAATTTTGTCGGCCAATTTTGTTGTGTTGGTGTTGCACGCATATCAATTGTCGATATATTTGTAAAGTTATGTTTTTGTTTGCATTTGGCGACATTTTCTTCACGTAAACATATTTCTATGGTAAATAAAATACGTGGATTTAACGAACAGTATAAAACGATGGTAATAATACTGCAAACATCTTTCTGCATATGAATAGCTACATTATAACAGTGCAAACAAATACAATCTGCGGCATTATAGCATAATTTTGTGCATAAAGTGAATTTCGTGCCAAAATTAGTGAATTTCACGGCTATGCCGGATTGAAGGGAAAGTGGCGGAATTAGTTTAAATAACCATATTTTTACTTTATTTTGTGAATTTCGCACTTCACCATTTTTTGGGGTCTCTACAAATTACTGTTCAAGATATTCATTGTCTTATTTTTCCACAAAACATTATAAAAAAATAAGACTTCAGTATCAAAAGTCAACAGGAGCTCAGTGATTTCATTAATTTTTTTTTGGACAAGGGCATGTCACATCAACATTTTTTTGATGAACGTTTTTAATAGGAAAAATCTGTCTAATGATGTAAATACACATCATTATATAGTTGGAAAAATGTGCTGATTTTTGCACCATAGACTGTTAAAACCAACGTAACTATAAAAAAAATGTACTATGTGTACAATTGTTCCGTTTTTAGACGGGCAGAAATAAAGCACCTTCAATTTTACTTAGGTGTAATTTCTAGGAAACATGATGCCTCATAAAAATTGGATGAGACTGAAGATTTCAAGAAAACAAAAAATAAAGACAGATCAAAACTATAAATTTATAATTCAGAATAAATGGTACTAAACAATTCAAAAGTGTCTGCACTTGCCAAGCATCTATAAAACCGTTGTCAAAAATTAAAAACCATAAATTTTTAATTGGTGTTGGGTCGATTCCTAAAATACAAAGATTTCGATTCCAACATTGATTCTTAAAACTGGGATTCGATTCTTCGAGTCCGATTCTAAGGCATTCTTTTAAGTTTTTTTGTGTCATTTTATTTTCTTATACATAAAACCCTCATAATCCCTTTGAAAGAAATGTAATTACATGATCTAGGTTACATACATAATACACACATACAGTATAGGCCTATTTGTATGTTTAGAAAAACTAGATCTTGGAAGTTAGGTTGGTTTTGTTTGGAAACCTAATTTTGTGCATACTGTAATTGAATATGCACATTTGGTGGTAACACATTTCGTGATCAGCAGTATTTACCAGTACTTACGTAGTATATATTGTGAATAAACATTTACCGGTAAATTGGAAGTTTTGGTTATTACAAAACCGATCAATACAATAGTTTTACAAGTTCCATTTCTCTTCAAGTTTTTGTTTTCGGCTTCTGCGAGTTGTGCTTTAGAAAATAAATATTTTTTTGCTTTGCCGACAAACATTTAAAAATATTTGTGAATTAAAAAGTTTTTTACAATTAACGACGGACCAATTTTATTACATATTCGCTACCGTTTATTACCGTTGCAGTGTTTGCAAACTTCATTTATATTTTGAGACGTCATAGATATGCTACGTTCAGTTGGGAAAAGTCCACGCACGAGACAAACACTAAAGATGGCGTACTATGAAACTAGTAGCGCTATGATGTTCCATTTTCATTCCAGTGGAATATTTTGGTACTAACTATAATCCATTCTTGCGGCAACCATTTTGTTCTAGTAGTGTCGTACTTTGGACTTGAACGTAGTTAATCAACATCTCTGGTCTAGAAACGTAAACAAAACATTGCGGTGCACCGATTATGCAATGATTTGTAGTTTTTATTTTTGGGGATATAGGCGTTAGTAGCTGTCCAGCGTGGTGTACAAGTATTTATTTTGATACTGAATGTAATGCAACGTAATTGTCTAAACAAATGTGACGACGATCACTGACGAACAAGTTTTTATTTTATAGTCGACGTTTACCAATGAAATTAGAATTGTATTTTCGTGCGCTATATCGACGACAATAATATCAGAAACCTCACACAGTTTGCCGTTTGTTCACAAAATTACTCTGGTCCATCAGTGATACCTGTGAAACTAAAATATGTTCACAGGGATGTTTATTTTTAAGAATCGGTCATATCGATTCCAAAACCAGGGATTCAGTTTGATTTCGATTCTGGAATCGACCCACCACTATTTTTAATTAATAAATTAGGAGGCAAATAGACAAACATAGGTACTGTAACAGTTTTCATAGCACTGACCTCAGAATGCCCCCTTTTTTGTACAGAGACTAGTGTACACAGGACGGTTGCCAGGATCTCCAGATGTGCATGCACCAGCTGCGTCTCCATGTGCAGGCAATGTAATGAGAATGCATTTCGCAACTCCACGTTTGCAATCACATTTTCTTGTTCCATCATCTTAGATTCTAGTTGGTCCACACTCTCAGCCTGCATCAAAACAACAGGATGGTTATGAATCACTGAACCTGGATAAAAATTTTACTGTATAAGAAAGTACTTCATTTTCTGTCTTAATATTTTACAATACTATATATTTTACACTTGGATAGAATTTACATGTGGATTCGCATCTTTTTAATAATTTTTCCATAGCTTATCTCTTAATGAAAATTAAAAAGAAAAAAAAGGAATCAACACCACAAAAAAAAGTGCATGATTTTACAGAAAACCAATACTTCAACATAACACTGCTGCTGTGGATCTTAATGCCACAAAATAAAAAAATATTAAATGAATAATACAAAAGAAACCTCTATGCATTGACTGCAAATTAATTTAAAGTGAAAATTAAGAACAGATTCATTGAATGTCTGCTTGAATTGAAAATTTTTGTCAGCCTCCTGAGGAATGATGGATATAGGTTCCATTGTAGAACGCAAAAATTATCTTGACTATCTGCTCCAGTGAACTAAAGTTTCTAACTGAAACCAGGCACTGGAAATATAAGAGGAGTCCAATCACCCTATGAAGGAATGAAGTACTCACATCAGTGCCCTGAATGACTCCTTGCATCTGCCTCTTCTTGAGAGCGAGCATTTTAGACAGCGCCTTGGCATGATCCTGAGCAACACCCTTCTCATGCCGCTCACACAGCTCCCTATGAGCCACCAGTACATCCAGAAGCAGGTTCAGCTTCTCACACACCTCATCTTCTTCTCTCCGAGCCTGCTGGCTGGCCCTACTCGAAAGTAGGCTGAACTCTCTACATATATATATAAAAAAAATACTTTAAATAATATGTGTTTGGGAAAAAAAATAAATTAAGAAAGAAAAACATGTTTAACACACACAAAAATTACATTTGCATATACGTACTGTATACAGCAGTGTTTAAAAAGGCAATACAGTGAAACCCCTTTTTTACACCACTCAAGAGACCAGCTAAAACTGGTGCAAAATGCAAGGAAGTGTACGAAAAAACAAAAGGGGAAATTTATGCAGTGTGAGATTTGCAAAGGACCAGAGAAAACAGATGTAAAATGAGTGAAAGTGTAAAATGTGAAAGGAAAAGGAAAAGGAAAAAAAAGGATCTACTGTAAATCCAGGAAATGTTACTTATTGGTTAAGTACTTTAATTGCATGTGCACATGCCAGACATGTCTCCTAGTGATGTGTTTTGCCTGACTTCGTAATGGTGCAAAACAAATACCTATGTTAAAGCATTTTGAATCTCTGGAGAATACCACTGAACTCAGCAATTACACAAGTTATTCAAAGCAAGTAACTAGTTATGAAATTAACAACTGTTGACTAAGCACACAAGATGCTAATATATTTTCAAAAGTAAATAGTCTAGGTTTTTAGAACATAATGATGCAAAGTTACACAAGTCGTATGAAGCACAACTGTAATACAAGATGATTGAAAACAACCTTTAAAATATACAGTCATTTTAATATGTGATTCAAAAGTTCATTGTTTACAGACTGAACCAAAATAACTTCTGGCTTTTACAACATCACAAAACACATACAATAGTTTAAATTCTATACATTCAATGTTCACTGAACAAAATTTTAAATAATGAGGGAACTGTATAGTAAATTTATTGTAGTAATGTAGGTCTAAATCATCCATTCCATGTGTGCCATTACATTAAAAGTAGTGATGGGATGGTTCCACGATTTGTTGATTTTGATTCTTGTTTCTTTGATTCGGTTTTCAGTTCTGATACAATTTTATCACGATTTTGTTTTCAGTCTTCAGTTGGTATTGAAAAATACATATGTATTTGAAAGTTTGACATACTTTTAGATACACCTTTTGAGATTCGCGACCTACTGTAACTGCATATTTTGCATCACAAATATAAACTTTGATATGATTCTAAACTTTCAGACACTGCTAATTAAATAATACATTATCACAGTTTGCAGCAAAATTTTCGCACGTGGTAAAAGATGAACACAACGGCGGTTATGACCATAGAAAAATGAATACACAGCAAAGAACTGCAAAAATATTTATTATAAAGAGTGTATGTAGATGGCATTAATTTATGTCGGAACATCATCCGGCATCCTGGATTTATACAAACCTTAATACAGTTCATTTGAAAAAACATTAAATAAATTAACAGTTCTGCAGTTCTATAAATTCAATTAATGAAAATATTTTGTTAATTTTAAATGTAATATTTTTGATACGTACATAATTTTCTAAGCCTTATTACTGTTATATGTGTACATCAAAAATTTATAAAATCGAAGATAGCGTCGAAGTAAAGTTTATTTTTTCGCTGGCGAGTACGAAATCATTCTAAGATTTCGTTTTTCTAAATGTTCCTGCCCTTTTCGTTTTATTTAGTACATGCTGTTAAATGGCTTTCGTGATCTTAATTAACTACCTAAGATTTTGTTTCTCTAAATGTTTCTGCCCTTTTCATTTTATTTACTTGCTGCTAAATGGCTGTCGTGAATTTAACTTACCACAATCCTTATAATGAATGTAAAACACGTTAATGAAAAGTTTTTGCACATTTATACAGTCAGCCCGCCTTATCCGCGGACTATGTATCTGCGGTTTTCACCAAACGCGGTTGGAAATCGAGGAAAAATTTTTTAATATAAATATGAAATTCTTAAGTGTTTGTATTTTCGGGCGCACCGGCACAGTGTGCCGCACAAACTACAGCGCGTCACTCGTTGTGCACGAAAGCAGCTAGTCTTGTGTTGTCGGCTCCTGTTATCTGCTACGTTTGGCAAAGTGCTAGGTGCGCGCGGTTATCGTCAGTATGATGCGGTGCCGGTGGCGGCGGTACTTCACTCGCATACGTCCTGTCACTCGCCACAAGCTTCCAAAACTAAATGATTTAATATATTCCACGAGCCACATATGTCATCTGCTCGCAACTGCTTCCACGCAGAACACACACATGTATTTAATTACATTGTCTTGTTTGCCCTTTGCCGTCCGCACGTAGGGCACAGCCATGAAGTGCGTGTACAGTGTGCAATAATACACGATTCTGTGGCCTGCAGCGTAATGTTTCCTAAAAATAAAGACTGTAGGCCTAGTGATCCTTCAAAACTGAAGAGAATCTCTAAGTTCTTAGTTTGACTGACAAAATGAAAATAGTACATTTAATAAAAGACATGTCTGCTGCAAAAGTTGGGCGCAGGTACAAGATAAAAAAATGAGTGTATCATTTGTATGTCACGAAATAAAGCATAAACAAATAAGATCAAGTGTTAGTACTGCAACGAAAACGGCAGAAAATATTGTGCCGAGTTAATTTTTGTGTAATCAGTGGCGCATTATTAACATGAAACCGCTAAAACTTTCTCCTTATCCATGTTTACAGAGGTTTAATATTTTTCATTTATGTGTGGGAAAAAAATAGCGCTAAGTCTATTTTAGTGTAATCAGTGATGCTGTATTAAATAAAAACTGCTAACATTCTTAAGGCTGCTGCCTGGTGAAGGATACGTTTGTATGCGTGACGCGTAAATATATGAGGCACTGAACCACGTCGGCCGGCACATGTATTGTGTTATCGTCTCTACGACCAAAGTTGTAAACGCCTGCGCAATGTTCCTGCCGTAACAATTTTGCTGTGAGACTTTAAGCAGTGACCCTGTCATTTTATTGAGCGTGTCAGTGTAGTAAAGTCCAATGTACTTGTAGATCTCAATTTTGTATAAATCCATTACATATAACTTGAGAAACAACCGCGTGAAAAAGCAGATTTTAGCCAAGTTTGAGGGCTATAAAATATTTCTAGTGTCACATTCACAAGTAGTCTGAAGCGTGTTTTCTTTTCGTAGATAGGCACTGTAGACACACGTTTACTGGTCTCCGAGAAAAAACCTAACTCCGAACCTGTTGCACGCAGTTCGAGCACCATCCAGACGGCTGCCTTAAGAGGAGTTCTGGATTGGCTCATGGACGGTGTTGCAGTGTGTCACGCGTATTCTTTTTTACGCAAAACCACTTAACTTATTCATATTATGTTTGTCTACGAAAAGAACACACACTCAAAACTATGCTTTCATGTTTTCAAATATTCACCACACTTGTTAGAAACACGATTTCCGGGCCTCTCAAAATTACTAAAGATGGGTATTCTAGACTGCTGTAACTTTGAAAATATTACCTGAATTCGTAAAGTGCGAAGCGAAGAGACATGCATTGGTCTTTACTTCATACAATTCAATAATTAAACATGGTGGTCACCACTTAAAGTCGTGTAGGAAAAAGACTACAGGAAAACCTTGCATGTCAGTTTGGCGCGCTGCAAATAGAGACGATATGCTTCTCGTCAATCGTGGGATACTGGCTCTTATCGCTACACTGTTCCCAAGCGTCAAAGGTGGAAATTCAACACTTGCAAAGACTTCACTACTTAATTACGGTCAAAATGTTTTATGTTTGTAATCCTATCCTTTTCTGTAATTTATATGCACATCATACAAGCTAAAAATATTTGCAGACAATTGCAAAATATTCACACCTATGTAGTCGTAGTTGTGCTTGTTCCACTGTAATTTTATATGTTTGGTTGACACAGATAAAGTAACCATTACACGCGAGAAATTGTGTTATCAAATATAATTCTATCAACTCTTATTGTGACACTCCCTCTTCGCACATCGCACGTCCTTGTCAGTGTAGGGTGGAGAGATAGCGTGGCGCATCAGGCCATGCCGTGTTGCGACATCAGCCAGACCACCTGGCTCGTTGCGTACTTTTGCCAAGTCTTTGCATCCTCACAGTGTGGCTGCAGCTGTACCTAACATACGTTGCATTTGCACACGTGACGTAGCAATTTTTAAGATATTTAAATAGGGACACTTTATGAACATATTAAAGATCTGTACCTCACACAAATATAGTAGTACGTGGATTTAGGGGTTAAAATTTTTATTATAGAAAAAGCATATGGTGGTTAATGTAAGTTATTAAGGTGTCTTAAATATACGTGGTTTTCGTTATCCGCTGATTTTCTGGAACGAAATACTGTGAATAACGTGGGACTGCATAATGTATTTTACAGAAGATAAATATAAAAATAAGAATCAGATTTTCCGCAAGAGTAAAAGTTAGGAACTTTAAAGCAATGTTTCTGTGGTTAAACAAAAACTTGAAGAGCCAATTACAGTTACTTTAATGTAAAAAATGATTATTTCAATTTTGTCTATGCGTGTAGAAGTTTAATTTTGTGCGAGTAGGTAAATACAACAGTTCATTAAAACACCAACATGATGTTTGAACCCTATTCATAGTAACGAAGAAAATACGGGAAATGGCCGCTAGGTTACTAATTACTAAAACATGTATACAGAACTCACATTGAGGATGGACACAAGATGGTGGATGATTGTCATGTAAACAAAGAAAAGGTGGGAAATGGCCGCTAGGTTACTAATTACTAAAACATGTATACAGACAGAGTTCACATTGAGGATGGACACAAGATGGTGGATGATTGTCATGTAAACAAAGAAAAGGTGGGAAATGGCCGCTAGGCTACTAATTACTAAACCACCACTTACTGCACTCCATGCTGCAGTGTGCAATCACTCACCACCTGAGGAAGCTGGCCTAGCTAGCAAAACGTTGCGATCGTGCGAAAAATGTGTTGGCCGTTCTGTGTTTTGTTTTTTCCCACCTGCAAGTACTGATTCTGTAAGTACTTCTGCATCTCTGTCTACATGTTTTAGTATTCACAGTAACGTAAATTGAGAACCAAAGATTGAGATTACAAACACAGTTAGTGCCTGCTCTGTTTTTTTTAAGAACAGAAAGAACAGAGATATCGAGGAACTGATCGCCCGATCAGTAATTAAAAGGTAGGAAATTTAATCAAATACAGATACTAAAACAACTGTCTCTGAAATCACAAATCAGACGTACTTGGAGATGATGTGGAAGCCACGCTTCATATCAGCCCATACGTGATTACCCCCTGTTGCCCACAGAGATGAAACATGTGGTTCTGTTGCCAGAGATGACAACTGTGAGCCCAACTCCGCCATGTCTGCGGCATACCTACATCATAAACACATTGTAATGTTAATTTTCATCTGTTTCAAAAACACTTACAACCACACTATTGTGCTTTTTTTCTTTTAATATTATGTATTTTTAAATTCTAAAAGGCAGCTGGTATTTTAAAACTGTCACAGAAATTAGTTGAAAATTGTTTTACTATGCAGGCAAATTTTTTCAAAGCAAACAAATTTTGTTTAACTTTTGCCTCAAATAAATTTTACTAAGTTGAGGCTAGACAGTAAAAAAACAAATACTGTATTGACAAATCTATGTCATGGTTTTATGCCTGCTCCCATTAAAAATCTAATAATATAAAAAAAAAGTGTACACAGGGACCCCTGGTCTTACAAGAACAAAGAGAAAGGACAAGAGATAATGAGATAATATAAATAAAAACATTGGACATCTAGTATCTGGAGGATTGGAGACAAGTATATTCCTTCATACAAAACAAATCAGGGGCATTACCTGTTGTGTAAGCTCTCTGTCAAACGTTTTTACTACAGGTCATTTAGCGGTGACAAACATAATTTTGTTAGTGGGGCAGTGGAAAACCTGTAGCAAAATTATGTACAACTATATCTGAATTTCACACATGCAATATCCGGTTAGTACACACACATGCACATGCACACACACAACCCTACACATACACAAACAAGCACACAAATACACACAAAACCCCACACATACACAAACAAGAACACACACAAAACCCCAAACACAGACACAACCCCACACAGGTATATATAAAGGTAGTGTTTCAGATGCACACTATAAAAATTAATTCTTGAGGGAAAAGTGGTAATTTTGTCTCAAGTAAATGAAAAGTAGGTCTAATGTTCAGATGAAATGTTCAAATTCATTATTTTTGTAAATTTCTAAATGGTATTTCCAAAACAAGGAAACAGTAATTTTTCTAAATCTACCTTTCTTATATTATGGAGGTTTGTCTTAAATTTGACAAAATCTGATTAAAGTTAATACTATAGTACTTTACCTTATTTTTCACATAGATTATAATGCATTAAAAATGTTCACTTTGGAGAATGTTATACTACAGCCCATATTCCCCAAACCGTTCCACAGTATCAACTTATTATTTTCTTAGTCTGTGACTGAATGGTTGTGTGCAACTTTCTTACCCATGGGAACGTTGAGCAAGGACGTCTGCTATCTGTTTAAGTCGTGAGACACCGTTTAAGATGATCCTTATTTGGTCACGGCTATTGGCAAACTCCATGTGTGTGTCCGCTGGAACCAGCTCCTGTGAAACAGTTGTAATATAAATATGAACGATAAAAAAGTATAGGTGATTCGGGATAAAGTGAGCACTCAAAAAACCCCTGAATTTTTTCTATTTTCCACCAGTTTATGTCTTTCCGCTGCATGTAAACATAAACATTGCCACGTGCTTTTATTTACATGGGCTCGTACAATGTTTACATTACACTGCTGCGATAAATGTTATCTATAATATGTACTCATTAAATGAACGGGCGCTGTATATATGCTATATTCAATAGTAATCTTAGTTATGAATACCTGCGAGTTAACGTTTTATAACACTCTTTTCTCTTTACCAACTCTAATTGGTTATGACACACACTGTTGCCGTAACTTTTCTAGTAAATACATGCGTAGTATATTAATTTGTAATTCAAAACAGCCACTATAAACGCACACGACACACACAATTCAAGAATTCAAGTTCCGTTCAGCATACTACCATCAACGACGACGCAGTTTTTCTTAATGTGTGGAACAGAAAGAATAAATTTTATTTTCTATTTCCACATGCTGAGGCTGGCAATGACGATGATGATGATAATAATAATAATAATAATAATAATAATAACCTCTTGCAGTTGGACTTTTACCTGGTGGCAAGCTAATATGCCTCACTCTCCCTCCTAGACCTCTCCTGAACAAACGAACCCTGTCAACCTTCACCAGCTCCTCTCTAAGCAAATTCCACTCCCTCACCGACCTCACCATCATTGACTGCCTACCCCTCTCAGTCCTCCTCCACACCCTTCGGATCTTACGACTGTAGTTCCTTGATCAAATGGGAACCTAACATTCCCCATCCTCCATCTCCCTTCACCACTCTGAACAACCTAACAAGCCTCTCCACCCTTCGCCTATCCTTCAAAGTACTCCAACCCATTTCCTTCATCATCACTGATGGTCTGTAATTACCTTCATCCTCTTCACCTGCCCAAGTCTTCTCCACCTGCCCTTCACCCATCTAGCCGCTCTCCTCTGGACCTTCTCCAGTTCCTGCACCTCCCCTTCCATGTAGGGATCCCACTCTGCCGCCGCATATTCCAGCATCGGGCATACCACTGAAGTGTATGCCTTCTCCTTCCCCCCACCACCGACTCCTTTCAAGACTCTTCCCAGCATTCCCAGGGCCCTTCTTCCCTTAGAAACCACTCTCTTCACCTGTCCCCTCCACCCAAGGTCTTCTTGCAACATCACCCCTAAGTACTTGTATTCTGCTGCCTCCTCTATCTCCTGGTCTCCCCATATGTATGTCTGCCTGCTCTTTGCCCTCTTTTTAGTGAATCTCACTATCTTTGTTTTCTTTACATTAATCTTCATTTTATTGGTTTCCGTCCATTCCAGTACCCGATTAATGTCTGCCTGCAAGTTGTTTTTCTCACCCACCTCCGAATACAGTACAGTCATCCGCGAACAATCTCATCCTGCCACCCACTCCCACGTCATTTACCATTATAGTAAACAACAAAGGGCCCAGAACACTTCCTTGTGGCACCCCTGATGTTACAGCTCCTTCTTTTGACGAGGAGTCCCCCACTCTCACTCTGGCTCCGTCCCTTGAGGAACTCACCAATCCAGTAAACCACCCACCTGTCAACTAGCAGCTCATTTACTTTCTTCATTAAAATTCCTAGCAGCTCATTTACTTTCTTCATTAAAATTCCTAGCAGCTCATTTACTTTCTTCATTAAAATTCCATGTGGCACCTTGTCAAACGCCTTCTCAAAATCTATGAAGCAGGCATCCACCTGCTTCCCTTCATCTACAGATTGTACTAGATCCTCTAATAGCCCAGCAAGCTGCGTCTCACACGAGTAGCCTCTTCTGAACCCATGGTGATATTCCTGTATCCAGTTTTTCTCATCCATTACATCCACAACAAATTCAACTACAAGCCTATCCATTCTCTTACCCGTGCTCGAGGTGAGACTCACTGGTCTGTTAACTACCAGGCCTTGCCCTATCCTCCCCTTGCTTATATACTGGCACCACGAGACCTTCCTTCCACCCCCTTGGTAACTTCCCCTCCTCCATCGATCTGCCAAACAACACTTCTAAATACTTTGTTATCACCCTCCCACCAAACAAGAGCCCCATTCCCTATGCCATCTGGCCCCACTGCTTTGTTAGGATGAAGCCTTTAATTACTTTGCCTATATCCTGTCCCCTTATCCTTAGATTACCACTTGGCCCTTTGACTATCTGCTTTCTCACCCCATTCGTCCATGCCCTAAAACACAGACAAATACTGAGCCTGCAATAATTCTGCTTTTTCTTTGTCAGTGGTTGCAGTCAAGCCATCATTCCCTGTAAGCATTGGAATTCCTTTTTCTCCACCTTTCACCCTTTTCAGATAACCAAAGAGCTTCTGCCATCCTTTGCTTTTTCTCTCAACCATGATGTTGCCCAAGTATTCATCCTTTGCCGCTTTTATCTTAACTTCTAACTCCTTCCCTATCAGCTTCATCCATACCCTAGCATTTACAATTTCCCCTCTATTATATCTTGCATACAATTGCCTACACTTCCTCTTCAGCCTCTTAATTTCTCTCCCATAATACGTTGGTTCCCCCCCAGTAGTTATTCTTTTCCTTGGGACAAACCTCACCAACATATCTTCTATGATCTTTTAAAACTCTTCCCACAGGCACTCCACATTCTCCCCTTCAGCCCACACATCGTACCTATCCCTTAGGAAGTTTTCCACCCCTTTCCTGTTTCCTCGTCCATATTGCCACACTACCCTATCTTTGGTTTGATCAGTTTTAGATTTTCCTAGCTTTATTTGTACTACAGGTATATCATAATCACTGAGTCCCTCTACTACCATTGAATCAAATATGATATCCCCAGGCCCGACCAACACTACATCCAGCACTGACCCCACACCATCTGCAGTCCATCTACATAGTTGGTGCTCCTACTGCCTGCACTAGCTCCCTGTTAACTAGCTGTGATGCTAGTGTCTGCATAATGCCACCGATGTCTTCCATCCCCTCCTCCCACTCCACCCCGGGCATATTGAGGATACCTGCTACTACCACCCACTGCCTATCCCTCAGCCTATCGACCCTTTCCTTCACTGCCTCAACTACCTGCCATCCCTGCCACGGTGGCCTGTACACTGCCAACAATCTGAAGCTCTTACGTTCCCCCCTTACATCTAGTTTCATCACTTCAGCATCATCGCTCACCCATGCTACAGAACCCTTCAAACCCTCCCTCATGAATACCATAATACCACCCCCTCTCCCATCCCTATCTCTTGTGAATATGGAGAACTTATCCTGACTCAGTTTACAGTCCAGCACTTCCTCACCCAGCCATGTCTCAACTCCTATCACGACATCTGCCCCGTATCCCTCAACCACACTCCAGAATGACTCCTGCTTATTTGTACATACTTCTGAAATTTATTACTGCTATTTTGATGCTGTCCCCCAGATTCCCCCCTCCCCACCCTT
>PNEQ01004652.1:0-12641 GCA_003012365.1 Medauroidea extradentata
ATAGAGCCAGGACAATGTACTGTTCGTGACACAAACATGAGGCACAGCGTTTGTCGTCGCCTCAGATCGATTATAGCAGCTGGCCTGCTCTTGTACCGCGGAGCTTGTCAGCGTGCCACGTGTGGGCGGCTGGAAGTACACGCGCACGTATAGAGCCAGGACAATGTACTGTTCGTGACACAAACATGAGGCACAGCGTGTGTCGCAAATATTGTTTTCTAAGTCGCGTGTAAATTGAATGGTGCATGGAAAACATATATACAGTATTGTTAAACTGCACATGATTATATGTTGTTACCTTGTTGTAGTGACGTGTACTGATAGTAATATTGGTATCTGCAGCTACGTTCACTACGCATCTCTGACAATATTACATGCTCACGCTCACTTTATTAGTTTATTAACAATGTATTTGAATGTTTCTTGCAATGGGACTGAAAAAAGTACTGTACTATCGTGGACATACGCCATTGCAATGTATTGTCGTCCCAGAATTCTTTGAATAAGACCAAGAAAAAACAAACACACTATATTGAAGGCAGGTGCAGATGTCAGCTCCTGAAACGTCGTGAGAAGTCGACCGGTAGAAATCTAGTGTCTTCATTGTTGTGTCGTATAGTCTGTGACATCGTCGTTGTTATCCTGTCTTGTGTCCATTATTGTATTCGTCACAGCATTGTCTAAACTGTCTTCATTGTGGTGTCCCGAGTTTTTACACATTATTATGTTTTGTGTTTCAACTTTTATTTTTGAATGTTTATTTTTTTTTCTTTATTTGTTGTTGACTATTTGCTTATGAGATCTTTCATATTCTGTTGTTTTGGTTTATGGATGTGTTGACCTCAGCCAAACTAGGCTTGTTTTGCCATTTTTTAGTTTTTTTGTTTGCATATGTATTTCTTAGTCTCGTTAAATGATTTCTGGGACGACATATTACTGCTTTGGCTTATGTCTTCAGTTTACAGCACTTGTTCTTGCCACTCGCTGCAAATTGTGGTTTATGTCATATCATCAGAAAGGAAGAGAATAGAAATAATAGCTGTAGTTAATGACTTGAGCTATTTATGATACTAACTTTACTTATCAGTATTTTTTTTAGAGAGAAAATGATGTTTTGTAACGACATTTTAAATCTTTTAGTTACTCTGTATTCTTCACAGGAAATAATTTCATATACGTACACGTAAATGCATGAGCAGTGTTTAGATATTTAGTTATCGCAAGGAAAAAACAGAAATAATTTTAATTCTGTAGATTTGTAGTTGCCGCAAAGAAATATATTCACTCCTACTTAATTTCTAACTAATTAGTTTCTAAAAATTTGAAGTATGCATTATGCAACTTGAATATGTTGATGATTTAAATGTATATTATATCACAACTTTAAAAAATAATATATAGGCCTGTAGTATGCGTAATTACATTTCTGTGCGTCGTGTGTCTGTGCGAGGTATAGAGACACTAGAGCAGTAAGGCCGACAAAGACTGCCTCACTGGATACATTATCGCCTCTAGACTCAAGGCACATATGTCGTTCCTCTGTAGGCTCGCTTATACCAGTCTCCCGGTGACCCTATTGTTCTTGTAGTAATAATAACAACTGTACATTAATTGTGCTTCTTCGTTTAGTGTTTTAAATACCGTGTACCAGAACTCTCATGTTTGAAACTAATGGTGAGGATTACCGTTTTGTTTGCTTCAACTTTTAACAAAAACGAACACTAGAGTCACAGAAGACAAGCTGTACCATTCGAACGTGAAAATATTTTCAAATGATATTCGCTAGCAGATGAAACTGAAGCTTATATAACGGCTGTTCAAGGAGAGATTTGTTGTCTGAAGATCTACACGCTGTTTGTCCTGCACATAGAGGCGGTGCTGTATGTGATGTTCTTGCCTGGATCGACCTTACCACTCAGACCATTGTAAGTGGACGTATATGAACCTAGCGACTTCTCACAATGTCAACCACGCTTATCAATCATAGGTCGGGGGAACCGTCGACTTGAAATTATTTCCACTTACAAATAAGAATTCCCAATTAAAAGTTTTAATTTTCTTCGGCTTGTAGAAATCTGTGCTCACTCAAAATTTGTACGTGGATAAGTGTGATCTTTTATTTCATCAATATTCTTCAATATCCATCAGTCTCTTATTTTTATTTTAAATTAATGGTTTGTCGTGAATTGTTTACAATATATTATATATAATGAATAGGGCCCGTTCATGAACATTTTGTAAAACAAATTGCTTCATTATTTTTACTCATGTTACGGGCAGTTTAAAGTAAAGCAATCACTTTTTATAACCGTGCTGAATTTTCTTTTACAGTCAATTTATAACTTTCTTCTACAATTCCGTGTGAGTAATATAGCCTATATTTTGTTTATTACCCATATATCTAAGTGGCTAATGTTTCAAGACGCATAGCAGCCTGTATCTTTATCTGGTTGATGCTTTTAGAAAGGGCCTTGTAATGTAATCAGTAATCGTGAATGGCCTGTACCTAGTGTATTATCACGGCAAATTAAAGTAGTCGTCTGCCAGACCGCCAAGCTGTGTGCAGAACTTTGGTCGTTAACAAGTTGTTTTGAAAACTTCTCATCGTGAGTGAGTTATTTTTGTTTAGGAACAACATTCAAACAACGTTACGTGTGTACACTCACTTCAGATACAAGTTTAATTTTTACTTTCCCGGAAATGGAGAAGTTAATTTTGTGATCCATTTTAGGTATGACTATATTAGCGCAGAATATTTAAAAATATTTAAACGTGTACAATATAACTTTATATTTAATATTCATAATGAAATAATATTGTCAGCTGTGAATGTCTCATAGAGGGTTGTTGTCTGGGAGACTCCTAGAGACTAGTGTGAGGTTTGATACGCTTACCTGTGTCACCCTTACCGCGTCCACAATTCCAGGCCTGGAACGTGCATAAACGTTCACTCAGGCGAACAACATAAAGTAACGCTAACTGTGTAATATTTGTTGCGTTAGACGCGTATAAAGTAACGGGCAGAATATTCTTCTGTTCATTCAAATATCTCGCCATACGAACTGCATTTCCGCTCAATGGACGTGTGTTATTAGCTCAATATTCTTAACAGCATGACACGCAACGGTTACCAAATATGCAGGCCATTGGACGTTTTCAAATATCATTCGCTCCCAAATTACTGCACGGAAATTTTTCTTTTACAATAGTACATAATTTGACATGCCCGGGAATAAAGTTTATGAACATAACATTGTAGCAGGTCTCTGAGAGGTTCATATGAATTATATGATACTAGCTGTTTGCTGCATTGTTAGCGTGATTATCAGTTTAATACCATAAAATATTTAGGCAAACTTCGTGTATGTTTACCAATATAAAAATTCTAATAAGAGTTTCAAAGAAAACTTAAAATACATAATAAATGTGAATGCCGTACTTTGTTTAACAGATTATAAATTATAAAATATTTGAGACTAGCAGAAGTCTCTATCTTCAATATTCTTTCAAAAACTAAATTTCTACAAAAATAAACCTTAACTAATTTTTTTTTCCAAAAATTGGTCGGAAATTCGTATTTCATGTAAGTGTAATATTGTTATTATTAATATTAATAATGAAAGTGATAATCTACGTGGAATGTTTCCTAAATCTTCTAGAATAAAATTTCTGTTATTATTTTTTTTTAATGCTGGATGTTGCAAAATGATTTTAAGGCTAATTAATAAACGTGTTAAAAACGGATTGGAAAAAAAAAACACATTTTCTAAATTTCTTGGCGGGTCCTACCCGATTCTGTGACCCTGTTCCGTTTGCCTCCACTCCATATATGTGTGTGTATGTATATACGTATACATATATATGTATGTATATACATAGATATATATGCACAAATGTATACACACACATGAACATATACAAATGTAGACAGTTTTAATGATGTACCGTGAACGCTATGTAAGTGATATGTTGACTTGAGTAGTGTGTTATCATAGCTGCCTGACTGGGTTGTGTTGCAAGAAACGTACAGTATTTGTTTGTACAGACTCCTCTCACAACACTCAGCATGCAACATGTCCAGGTACAGTGATACTGTGGTGTTGCCTGCAACCCGCTCTCGTCTGTGCAATATTTGATTGGATCGTATTAGCGATATTTTAATTTACTGTTAACTGGCGAAATTTAACATTTGTCATTAGCTCTCATAATTATGTATAGCATTTTACAACGATATTTCTTTTTAACCGAACTAATTAATGGAGTCATGGGAAAAATAATTTTTAAACACACTTGACTTGGCATCTGTTCTGTACATATATTTTTGTCTTACTCACCATGCTTGTTGCCGTATAGTTTAGTTGTGGAATAAATGTTCAAATGAATGAATATTTAATTCTTCAGTTTTATAGATAACTGTTCCAAACAAAAAGTATTGGAAGTTAAATTTGGAAGAATACTGCTATATGAGAAACTTAAATTTTTGAAGACCGTATTAGGATTTTAATCTTAACATTTGTGTCCACAAAAATTATGGGAAAATATATATTTAAAAAAAGGAGTTCTATAATAACATTTAAGAAAACTTTCTAAATAAAACATTTTTCAAAAAAAGTGTTATGTTTAAGTTTCATCCCTGGAGAAGTAATTTATTTTTACAATGCTTCTTATAATGCTTTGTAGGCTACATGAGAGCTAAATCCATTAAGGGGGATTGATCCTTGTCAGATCTGTTTTACGGGTTTTCTTATAAATCAGAGAATAGACACGTTGTTTTACTATTTTCACGCTGACAAGGCATAGTTTATTGTTTCATTCACTTTTTGGAATCCATATGGCATTGTTTCTGTTAATGTTGCGGCTTCTGTAGTCGCTCCCGTAAATAAAGCAATTTTTCCTTTTAAGCTGTTTCCCGTTGCAAAATAATGAATATATTTTGGTCCCAGCAAGTACGGAAAATCTATTAAGTTTGTATCTATGCCTTGTCGTGACAAAAATTTTGATACAACTACTGGAACAGAAGTTATCGAGAAGAAACAGATAAATCCGAGGTGGTAGGGATCAATACCCCTTAAGGGGATCGTCTGTCTCGTGTTATTACTATACAATTAGCTATTATTGATATGAAGTAAGAGAGTGCTAGGGGTGACACTGGTATGAGCTCCACTTGTACAGTGACCTCTACGTGCAGAGGCCTTCAACTGCCGGCTAGGATTCCTGGCGTGCTGCGTGTATTATCCGGGATTTTGAGCGGGAAAGCTTATTTTATGTCGATTTAAAAAAAAATCAGAAACGCCTACATTACAACGTACAATAATTTGTAAATCCTGGTCGTTACTTTTCATACATGGAACCCGTTATTAAACGTTTGCATTAGTTATATTCACCATTATGAATATAGCGTTTTGAAATAAAGAGGCCAATATATTTGTGTATGGCGAAACAAATATGGACTTGTTCAAACAAATATTTCACTAAACATGGCACAAACACTTTGAAATTGGTTTTGTTTTAAGAAAGATGACATTTTAGCTGACCAAATACCGCAATTCAACTCTTAAATATGAGTTTGACCATATGTAGACATGTTGGGTTTGTACTAAGTGTTTTGACATTAGTTAAAACTGCACTCGTGTATGTTTATGTAATGCTTTGTCTTACCAATGCCACAATAGCACAGTGTTTATTTCAGCTTGTTGAACCAGACGTATAAGGAACTTCCAGTAGAAAACACTAGGACCACAGTTAAGTAGGAGTCGGTGTTTACGAAGGGAAACATGTTTGAATGTTTGGAGATAACTCATCTCACAGCAGGTAGCAGATACCGCGCCCTGGCATTGGTCAACATTCAGACGGCGGCTGAAGTAACAAATGACCTGAAAGTATCGCACATTTTGTACGACATGTTTTCTGATACATCTGCGTCTGTTACTAGAGAATAAATTGCACCAAGCTAACATGACACAGACGAGTAGGCGGTTATTACAAATGCATGTATCACATTTACTACTATACTTTCTTAATATAATTTTAGAAATTAAAACAAGTATCTAAAATTTGCCGTTTTTGTAACGTCAAATGTTTTATTACGTTTATTAAGCTGCATTTGTGTTGATAAATAGTTAACTTCTCCATTGTTTTACGAAACTACGGTAAACAAAGTAGCAGAATGTATCTTTACTTTAGTTTTGATGTAAGGCACTTGAGATATAGCAGAGTCTTCTATGCTTCACATCACTCGCCTGTGATACTATAGCCTTATGTTTCAGTTACCAAGGTATTGCCACGTCTTACTTTGTACTTGATGTTTCGATGCAAACTTTATATATTTTCTAACTACACAATTACAAATTTGAGTTATGTAAATTGCAAGTGTTCAGAAGATCAATTAATTTAATCAGTGAAAAATGTGAAGACATTTTCTTTAAAAGTATTAAATAAATATTACGAATATGCAAGGATACGGCTGCATTCTTATTTATGTACGTGTGTGTATGTGTGTGAATGTAGCACCAGAAAGAAGAGGTATCAAGTGGACAGAAGACTAATCACCCTGCGTCCCTCGTAAAACTTAATCATAAATAAATGTTGGTGTAATCCTGCAGGGGTAATTTATAATTGCGGTCCTATGCTATCATGTTACTGAAGTGTGCAGTAGGAAGCAGACATTGCACAATGTATGTATGCTGACTTGTCGTCCATGTAGAACACAACACCTTGCCTGCCAGTCATCCATCTTGCAGTGCTCTAGTATAACGGTAAAGGGGGGGGGGAGGTGTGAACCAGTGACGTCACATCCCTCGCCCTAGCATCTAGCCTCTCTCACGGCGCTACCCATCTTCCGGTCTGGTCGCGATTTACGAGGCGTTGGTCCCAGGCGCGGAGTGTAATTGAGGGGCCCTCACCCCTCTCACCACTTAATTACCAGTAATCAATGTCCCCTCCCTCACCTCTCCTTGCTTCCACAGTCCGAGCTGCAGTCAGGGGTGAGCTGCTGGCCTGATGCCGCGCCGTGTTGCTAGTTTTGACACCCCTACAACAACTTTCCACCGTACCCTACCCTCCTGTGTCGCTGATCAATACTGCCCACTGTTCCGAGACTTCGTGAAGGTACCGGGTTCTGATCCCAGCTCGTGTCAACCTGACTGTCAACATGGGAGCCAACACACGCCACATTCCACCTTATATTTTTACTATAGTTGTGGTTAAGTTTGTACATGTTTGCAGACCAATAGCATATTTTCGCATTTGTAATAGCTAGAGATAGCGGGACATAGCAAGAATATTTCGTGCCTGCATATTTTACATAGCTGAGTATAAACCTGCTCCTTGAATTATTTTAATACGGACATGCTCTTCTTTAAAGACAAATATTCAATAGTGGCACACCAGAGTTATCATTGGTCCAGCCAGATAGAAACAAGCCAATAACAAAGTAGTAATGTCAGATATGAAAATGTTATATATAAAACCTAGCAACACTCAACTGTTTCCGTCGTGTATCAGAGTTTCCAACATCAGCAGAAATATTTGACGTGTTCAGGGAGCCAGCAACGAAAGTAAACACCAGAAACAGACTAGAGAGATTCACCAAGCACGTAACTAACTGTAGCAGTTATAGATGCGGAAGATAAGGAGCGATAAGGGTTACACTGACGTGCGCAGAGTGATACATCTTTCTAACACTCAAGGTGATAAATGTTCCGCTGTGCTGCAGTTGAAAGTTTGTACCAAAGTACATTGTAGAGTAGTTTCGTATTGTTCTAAGCTGCATGTTGTGTGATGTAGCTGTGTGGAACGGTCATGTTGAATCATGTTGAATAACTGGAAATAGTAGTTCCACTGCGTGCTATGTTTCCAGGTAAACTAGTGGTTTGCAGAACTTGGCCAGATATATATTTATTCTAAAACTACTGAATGTGAGTGAGTGTTCCCTCTGCCCATAGAACACTACACACATTTAAGCCCACACCTCTTCATTTCCCTCCGCTAACCTTATTTGTTTTTCTCGCTGGTAAACATTGAAACATGGTTGTTTCTGCGATCGTCCTTATATATTGCGGTCTTGGTGTAGAGTATAAAAGTAATGCCATGCACAGTACATGTTTATATGTAATAGTCATAGGGTAGATATCTGGGAGAAGACTGCGCGCTAGTTTATTGACTTGCACATAGAGGCTAGGACTAGGCGTAACGTGCATGCTGTGTCGCCCTTGTGTACCTCAACGAACAAAACACGTCCAGTCAGGTCGGCAACTTAACAAGCTCAAGGTTCCAGTTACAAGACTTCATGTTAAGGGCGTTCCAGCGGAAAAAATATATAATTGTACATTTATATGAATCATTGTTATTTTTGCAGACGTAACATGGGATTACATTATCCTCTTACAATGAAAACAACTCAGCCAGTTTCTCCATAACGGCATTTCAAAGTCAAAATGTGCATGGTTTTAGTTCAAACACTCGCTGTAAACCAATCAACATAATGGAATGAAATAATTCACAGTGAAAGATCGTGTTTCTGGCTAGGGTTTTACGTATAAAAAACCCAATACAAAATATGTTTGTATTTACAAAAATTTTCTAAAAGTAAGAAACATTTTTAAAATTTCAGAAAATTTTAAACATGAAAAACATTGTTTGAATTTTTTATGTACTTAAATTCCTAGCCAGCGACAAGCATATTTACTATGAATTATTTTGTTTCATTATGTTGATTGGTTTTCGAGGAACGTATGAGCTAAAAACATGAAATTTTGACTTTGAAATACCGTTATGGGGAAACTGGCTGATCTGTTTTTATTGTAAGACACTATTTCATACAAACATACAATTATTAACGTTGTATAGATGTTTTAGCATAAAGTCAGTGCCGGTATATATATATATATATATATATATATATATATATATATATATATATATATATATATATATATATTGCCCCGTACTCAAATACTCTCGTCTAACATTACTATAGTATGTTTTGTTTTATTGATTGTTCTAGACATGGTCACATTTATCGTGTACCTCTATAACATGTGCACTCCAGCGGTTGTACAGAAACTGCGCTTGTAAACACTCATGCTTGTGGCTTATGAGGAGCCCTTATATAATCTGGTAAGCGAGTGTTCAGCAGAGTTTATTTATGTAGTGTGTTGATGTGTGTGACGTATAGCCGCTACCTTTGTGCTGCTACTGTTGGCCACACTGCAGCGTGCTACCAACAATACGGCGAGGATAAAGAGTAGTGAGACGAATATGCCCTACGTTATTCACATCTTGTATTCTGCCGGGTTTACACCCACATCTGTACATTCAAGTCGCTCAAATACCTCCTCTCCAGCTTGAGAATAAAGCTTAATGAAACCAGTACTACTTATTACAACTACGCTGTCAACTACAAAATACAAATAACATTAATTACAAATATTATTTTTAATGTACTACATTTTTAAAATGGACTAAAAAGTATAAAATAATTTCTCCTATGAAAATATTTGTAAAATTAAAAACATACAATATCTTTGGTGCATGCAGTAGATAACAGTAAGCAGTGTAGAGAGAAGCTAACGTTGAGAAATCTTGCAACGCACTTCATATTATTTGTAGTGCAATGAAATTGTTAATTTTTGACATGTATTTTCATGCAAGTAATTATTTTGTACTTTTTAGCCCCGTTCAAAACCGTTGTATATTTAAAAATTATATCTCCCCCCCCCCTTTTAATCACGTTCTGTGTGAAATTTTTTAATACGTTTAATATGTTTAAGAAAATATATATAAAAAAATTTTTTAATCATAATTTTTCACTATTTCTCTTATATAACATTGACATCCAATTCTGAGCTATGTTAAAGTTTCATGTCTTTAACTCATTGTTACCAAGAAGACAATAAAGCGAGTTAATAGAAACGTGTGGAAAAGGTATGTCATTTGTATGTATGCATGTGGCGAAATAAATGTGTTCTTAATACAGCATACTTTTTGGTAGCTGTACAACATTTGGATCCCGACAAAACATAAAATTTGGCGTATGGACAAAAATCTGTGTACGTTTGCTGAATTCAAAATACAGCTTGACAACAAAATGGTTTATTGATTCAACTAGCTCATATTTGTTAGGTCATATACAAGCACGTATACGTTTTCTCTACGTAATACACACTTCATACTTTGTAATTATAAGGAAACTATTTTTTCTCTCTTTGTGAAGAACATTACTTTCGTTGCGACGACCAATTTTACAATGGCAAGAATAAGTATGTTAGGAAAACATTTCAAAAATAGAAAATATATGTTAGTATGAAATGTATCATCATTATTTTAAAATTACTTACGATTTTTTTTATAATTTAAAAAATATATTTTGCTCAATTCTTTTTCTTTCATTGTTGTTTATCAAACCTACTGATTGTATAAACTGTTGTTGTGATTCATGGCCTGGTGCTATCCAGCCAAAGAACTCAGTTACATGTATTTGTGTCCGGTAGGTACAGATATGTTCGTATTTTTATACGTCGGTTAGTGTTCTGAGCGGAAATTCTGCTGCTCGCCATGAATACATGGACTATTATTACGAAGTCTTTACCTTGACTTTCTGCTCTTATCGAACACGTGGTAATCATCGTGACGTGATAAGTCTGCTGCGTGAAAGTGTACGTTCTGGAACTAAAAGCAATGCGAATATATAACCTGCGACGCAATCAAGTTTTTATCACCCTAATATCCGCCTAGTTCCCTACATCACAGCGCCTGCCACTTGCTAACACGCAACCAGCCTAGCAGAATAGTGTGTATGGTAGTCTACGTGCCGCTCTTCCAGTCAAACGCTAATATATATTATTGGTTCAAGAGTAAAACCTTCAACAGTTGAAACATGTTCTATTAAGTTACTGTTGATGCGTTAACTGTGTCCAAACAATTCCACTTTGAATACACAGTTCAGGGAATTGTGTTCGTGGAAAATACCGATGTATCCCCAGAAGAAAGGTCAAAAACATATACGTTTATATACGCCAGACAAACAAATTATTTGTAAGTTAAAATACGATCACGGCACAAGTAAGTTTATCCACCAATATATATATATATATATATATATATATATATATATATATATATAAAACTAAGGTGACTATACATGTTTGTTTCTTGACTACATATGCGCTTGGTTCAGCGGTCTCGTACTTGCTTGATCATATAAAGCGTGTGTGTGGTTTCCTGTATCAAACATTCTTCTCAAATTACATTGTTCGGCAGAACTTTGGCCTCTGAGATCATAGCCCGCGACACTTCACGCCAATATTTCCTCACATATTTGTCAGTTATTTGACAATGTGCCTATGTGGCGAGTGAACTGTACATATTTCTTCGTTCAAAGGTACGTGTATGTGCTCATTAGTTTTGTTGAATGGTGGTATTGTCATCGGTTGCTGTTTAAAAATATTGTTTGTTAAGTAATAAGGAACATGGTGATTTTGGCAAGAGGTAAAACGTTCCAACGAGGTATTCTGAACACCAACATAACTATAATATCTCCTGTATCAGTGTGGAAAAAATACAGGCGTCTAAAACATTAATTATCACTGTGAACATGATTTGTCTTTTGATAGTAAATTCCCCGTGGATGGTTCAACTTTACTACTTTATTTGTTGACAAAATCTGGTTTAGTTTTTAGTAACTTAATTACTTCATTTCTTCTCCCTGTGCAGTAGGGCACAAATACACGCTTCCGCGTGATAAAGTTTAGTTTAAATCGATTTGCTGTACTTTACTTGAGATATGTCTTCTAAGCCTTGAGAGTTTGCCCCTAATTGTTGGACAACCCCCATACATCACGTCTCTTTCTGAATTATTTAAAACTCGTTACTTTCGAGTTGTCCCAGTATTAAAACTATATGTGCAGTCTCCAAACTAAATAAGTTGATAAGAGCATAATATCATTGTATTAAACAATTTTATAGATAGCTACTTTATGTAAATTATTGGTCCGCAGACACTGAAAGTAACTGCAGTATGATCGTCAGTACGGATATACGCTGAATGCACGCAGACAGACGACGTCACAGTGTCAATACACATGATAGCCAGCATGTAATCACATTAACCTGCGAACACTGCGCATGTGCGGGACATGTTTGATAGCTGGTTTATTTTACTCGTACGATATCTAAAGCCCACATTGACATGTATTAAAGTTGTAATCGATGCTGGCGAGAATATTCACATCTGCGCCTTTCAAGCCGTGAACAGATGCGACCTCAGGCGAGTGAAGAGAACTGAAATGTTGGGGGATGAGGGAATGGTGGCCAGAATGTCGCTTCCCGGCGTCCCGACTAATTGCCCCTGCAGTCATTTAAAACTCATTAAGACGGCGCCGTGTCTCATTAATTCCCCGTCCTGCAGTAAGGTTCATCTCGGCGCGTGTTCAGTTCTTCCTCTCTGCAAGACCGCGTGTCGAGCCTCTCGCCTGGTTCCGCTTGTCGACTCATTGATGGATTGTTTTCTTCACCTTTCACCTCTCTTCCTTCCTTCCTTTTATTCCCCCACCCTTCTAGCTCAGCAATAAGTCATATTTGCACCTGGCATTACCGTGTTCTCGAGGAATCGCACAATTACATATATTCTCAGAATTAGTCTT
>PNEQ01004653.1:0-11546 GCA_003012365.1 Medauroidea extradentata
ATTAAAATTATAGTTAGGTTAGTAGGATCGAGTTGTCTGCACATTTATTTACCGATAGATCAAGAAGAAAATGTGTAGTAAAGTAACCTCTCAAATTCCGTAGGGTTAAATTTGGGCTGTTTTGGAGTACCTATGGTTAAAGAATTTCGCGTTTCAAGTTATTTGTTACCACAAATGTTTTGCACTGTAAATGTGCCGTATTCCAGTTGTTGGAGCATAAACAATACACACTCGTTGGGGGCAATCACGTGACTATTGCATATTTTCAGTTTTCGGGGCGCACCGAGTGCGCCCCTGGTGCGCCCCCGGAGCAGTCAATTGGAATACGCCAATAGACTGGATGTTTTGTTTGGTTTGATTACTAGATAAATATAAAAATCAGATCAACTTAAAATTGATTATGAACTAAACAATCCATATAATATCTTATAAATAATAATAAGTTTTACACTTGCAATTCGGCTAACGCCCAGTGGCGAGCAGACTCGTCCCCATCCCCATCCCGCCTTCACAGCCTAATATCCTCCCGCAGTGCATTCCGCTCCCTCATCGACCTCACCTGCATTGACTGCGTACCCCTCAGTTCTCCACACCCTCTGAATCATCTCGCTCTTTTCCTTTTCCTCTTAAAGTTCCCTTAGTTAGTTTGCAGGCCAAACTTCCCCATCCCCCCTCCCCATTTGTCACCTTACACAACTTGACCGGTCTTCTTTCCATTCTCCTTCTAAGTGGCATAGGAACAGGGGGGTACAGGAGTGCAAACACCCCCCCCTCCCCCAAATTTGATAGTGAGTTACAAAGTATAATTTGTTGTATCCCTGTGCATGGGCCTGTGCCCAAAGAGGTATACGTATCAATAGGACGACAAAAAGTAACAACTTAAACATATATCTCCAAGGTCATATCTGATTTTCGGGATTCCTGTAACATTTTACATCTTTCCACTCCTTAAACTGTCGAATTTAGGAAAATCTTGAAATGACTTATTAGATATTTACGTAAGTTTCATTCCTATTACGAAGTCTTCTCTATATCTCAACATGTTTATGAGGTACAAAAGATTGAGGGGAAGGGATCACTGTAGATTTTTAATTTTTTTTAATAACTTTTATATATGTACAATATATGATATACATTGTGACTATTTTTACAGCAATTAGGTGCTTTGCATCTTGATATCTCAAATGGTTTAAGCATTATTGAATTATGTAACCTCATATTAGTGACACTTCGCCTAGACGTAACAATTCCTATAAATACTGACATATGCATATTAACATTATGGGATCCCTAAAATTAACACTGGCGAGTACAACATACAATACTCTAAAAATCAATCATCCCAAGACTTATAACACCTTAGATGACTGACATGTGCCTTCCGTATGGCATGAGGCGTTACATCTAGTGTTCGGGCCAAGACACTTGACAATCGTGTACATGCCCTCAAACTTAGGGAATAATTTTGCAGACAATTTGTGTGCTGAATCAGAAAGCTTGAAATTTCTACATAAAACTCTTATCACTAATTTTAAAGGTGTTATCAGTATGTCGCTGATTGTACCACGATTCTACTTCGTGTTGTGCCTCCACTAATCTCCCTTTTACATGAGTCACAACAACCCTTCTCTTCCTTTCTGAGAGGCTAGAACCTAAAGCAGCGATTCCCCACATGTACAAGAGCAAATGGGTAAGTCTATGCCCCAAGAATACAAGAGTAGGACTTTCTCCAGTAGACTCATGCTCCGCGTCATTCAAAGCTATATTAATCCAGGATATTTATTCATCCCAACTAATGTGTTCCAGATCACTAATGTTCACTAAACTAGTCTATAAATTCAACTTGATTCCCTTGAGGAAAGTGAGACTACTAAAAAATTGCAAGATACCCCATGTAAAGTATATCTGTTTAAAATCCTGACTAGCAAAATATGCAGCATTATCAGAAACTAGTTCCACAGGCACCCCAAATATTTTCCAACACTTAATTTTCTAACACGTTCACCAAAGCTGCAGATTTTAAGCTTCATACTGATAATTGAAAGACAAATTTTTGAAATATATATAATTCAGTTAGTACTACAATTTTTTTTTTACCTCGCTATAGATCCAAAGATATTCACATGCCACTTAGCCCATGGCCATTCAGGCTTTTCAGTGGCATACAAACCCATCTTGATATTGCTAGAAGCTTTAAATTTTTTACACATTTCACAGTTTTTTTAATGTATTCCATAATATCTTTACTCATGCCTTCCCAATAAAAATCTCTCCTTATTTTGTTAGTAGTTTATTCACGCCTAAATGACCTTCAGTTGTTAAGTCATTGTATACCTTAAAATCATTTTACAAACGACCCCTGGGGCTACTGTCCTTTTCCTCGCCTTTCCATTAGTTTGATAATATAACAATTTTTCTTCCCTCACGAAGGGTCCGACTTGTCTCGTATTCAACTTCTCCACAATTTCTTGCACCTATCATCTTCCTTTGAAACTTCTTTGAGGACTCAAATGATGGGCAGAATAATATTGGATTTATCATTTCACCCTCGTTCGGCGATTCAATCTTATCAAAATTATCCTCGTCGTACATTCTTAACAGAGCATCTACAACGGAACTGACTACCCCTTTCACATGATGAATTTTTTATCTAAATCTATTTAAGTGCAGTACCCAACATCCAAGCTTACCCAGCAGATTCGGAAGACCCAAGATCCTAGATATCGCTTGGTTATCTGTATATAGGTTGAATTCAGTTCCTTCCAAGAAACTCTGAAACTGCTACATACTGAACAGGAACGCTAATCATTCTTTTTCATATGCTCTTTAATAAGGTTCACTCTCACTCAAAGATTTACTCGTAAATGCTATCAGATTCAACTGTCCCCTATCCTTTTCCGTCTGATTTAATACCACCCCTAAGGCCATTTCCGAAGCATCAACATGTAAACTAAATAACCCAAAACCAGTTCCTCGCAGAATATCTTTTTAGCTGTTTGAAGGATTTCTCCTGTTCCAGCCCCCACGTGAACTCAACCTTATCTTTTTTAATCTATTTAAAGGCTCATTAATTTTGGACGGTTTTGGAATGAATCTGGCATAATACCCTATAGTTCTGAGAAATTTTTAGACACCCCTAAATGTCTTGAGGCAAGGGAATTCCATTATGGGCCTTATTTTTTCCGGGTCAACACGTAACTTCCCTCCCGCAACGATGTAGCCCAAGAACTTCACCGCCTCTTACCAAATCAATACTTTCTTAGAATTTATCATGAGGCCCATTTCACGTAACTTCAACAGCAGTTTCCTAAGATGTTTCAAATGCTCCTCACAAGTTTCACTATATGTAATTATACCATCAATATAGTGAAACACAAACTGGTATTTCTATTCTGACAACGCTTCAACTAAAACCTGACTTAAAACTTGGCTACCGAAATTTGTTTCCATGGGCATGCGAGTGAACTCATACTGCACCCAAGGAGTACTAAATGCAGTATATGTCATACAATCACTGTGCAATCACACTGAAAAAAAAAAAAAAACTATAATTCAAATCTAAAGTTGAAAATATTTTAGCATTCCCTAAATGTTGTAAAGCACTTTCTACCCTTGGCAGACGGAAAGTGTCTAGAAGAACTCTATCTAATTTTTCATGGTTTACCACTAGCTTAAAATAGTGGCCGCCTGATTTATTCACCAAGAATACGGGTCAGTAAAACTCTGACTTAGAAGGAACTAGAACCCCAGCTTTCAACAATTTATCAATTTTTTCCCTAAAACATTTTAACTTTATAGTTGAATACTGAAGTTCTTTACACTTAAATAGTGTTTTATCAGTCACTCAAAATTTACAAGGAAGCATATCACACCTCCCAATTTTCTCTGCTGTTATGTTTCGAAATTCCATTAACAAACTCTTGACTCTCACGTAGTTAAGTGTCACATCACGTTCAAAACTACAAGCTCCATTTTTATAACTATGTACCTCTTAATGATTTCACTCTCACTTTCTCATTAAAGGCAAAGTATTAAATTCCCTTGTCAAAATTTACTTTTACTTGTGCTTGTCATAAAAAATCCAAACCTAGTACTATTTTCACAGGTAATTCAGATACTATATAAAAAGTAAAGTTCTAAAAATGTCCAGAAATTTTGCAATGCAAACTAACCCTACCTTCGCTTTCTCACTGCATACCATCAGCTAACAGTAGTTTTGTCTTATTAGCTCTGTCTAATTTTTTATTTAAGAACTGGTTCTCTCTACGCTAAACTTCCCACCATCACCAAGATATATTAATCTACGAGAAGTGCCTGAGTCTAGTAAGGCTAGTATGTGTGTGTCATAACAGTCTATAACAATTTTCTTCCTTTCTTTGTTACCTTTTAAAAGTGCGCATTCATCTGTTTCCTGGCTCTTGATTCACGCTTGGCCCGGGCCTTCGCAAGTTTCCCGGATAATAATACCTAAGGTGTTCTACTTTCACACATTCAATGCACTTTCTCTTTATAGTTCGCCACGGTTTTACAACATTCCGCAATCAAATGACCCGTGAGACTGCAATAAGCACATCGGCCTAATCGTTCCTGCTTATCTCTATCTCTGCCGGCGTTCACCTCCCGTACTCTGATTATATTCCCGTTCCGTCTTCCTTTGAGATTCTTCTATACTCATAGTTCTCTCCCTTTTTACCCACTTGTTCTTTTTTCCTTTTCTTTCCTTCTGATACTCTTTAGTCTGTTCTTCCCTATCCTAGATTTCGACAGCTAGTCGTTGCAATTCTGCTAACGTGACGGGAACGGGACCCATTCCATACTCCCTCCTAGTCGCTGGCGACATGTTATCTAGCAACAAACTGACCAACTCATTTTCTTCCATACATTCGCCCAGGGCCGTGTGATAATCAGCCTCGAACTCAATGAATTTACTATAGGACTCATTTGGCCCTTGAAACCTATACACTTATTTCCTAAGGCACCTATGCAACACACTAGGGGGACAAACACTCACACGTACACGCTGCACGAATATCCCTATGCCTCCCCTTTCTCACTCAGACAATGTTTCTGTTAAAGCCTGCATGTACAGACCAAAACATTTCACAATCAACCCTTTTAACAATGCTTGTTCTGAAACTAGTCACAGTGCCGCAATATTGTGCAAACGTACAATGAAATCCAATGCCGTCACTTCATTTTCTTCTTCCACAACTGGGAAATTATTTAAATCATCTATGATCCATTTTTTCTTCTCTTTTAATTTCATGCTTCTGTCTGAATTTTGTGCTACTTAATGTTTGTGCTCCCTCTTCGTTACCAAGTTAGGGCACATTCACACAAATTAATAGCGGTCTTGTCTTCCCCATACTCTACCCCTCGTTCTGATGAAAAACAATTGTAAGTTTGCTCTACCTAGATGATATAAAAAGTTTGAAGGCTCTGTCATGATTGCCTACCCGAACACCTGAGATTCTAGAACAAAGCTATCGTCTATCCTTCACATACAGCTTACTTATTTTCTAGTTTTCTTATTTAACTCAAATTTACGAAAGTGCAACCACTCCACAAGAGCAGAGTTTCTCAGGGAAAATAGGTCAAAATTACTTAAAATGAAACAATTCAACATTTCTCAAACACATATCTCCTCTATGTGGAGTTATTTAGTCAGTAATCTAGCCTTATAGGCATTGTGACAAAGGTTGCTTAAATAAGAAAACGAGAATTCTGGGAAAATGACACACATTTAAAGACTTCACGTCAAACATTGCAATTTCCATTACATTGCCTTTCTCAACTCAACACTTGCATTTAAAACTCATGGTACTTTTATTTAAATCAAAGTTTCCCAAAATTCCTCTAGAGGCAATCCAATCATGCAAGCTCAATACTAATAGTAACTTTAATTCACTCTTTGTATGTTTTACTTTTAATTCCCAAAGCTTTTATTCTCCATTTGAGGAATGCCAAAACACACTCATTTTAAAAACTTCGAACTTGGAGAGTGCTATCTTAAATCCCAACGACGCACGCCTGAGTTTATTTACCCTTTGCAATTTCTGTAACAAGTAGCAGAATTATTTGGCAACTTCGTTGCCCGCAAATTTTTCATGACCGTCGTCATAGAGACAATCCAAACAGACATCACCGTAACATACCTTGAATAGTCACCACCATCGCACGCCCTGGTAATAGGCTCATTTTCAGCTATTGCGAATAGGCATTTACAGTGATGCTCTAGAACATTTTCGGTTCTTGGTGAAGGCTCTAAACTCGAGTCACTGCTGCCCCCTAAGGTGTCTGTCTACCACACCACGCCAACTTTGTCAAAAATCTACAAAACTGCTGAGGCGGACTTCTATTGCACATGGCGCACCTGGGCTTATGGCGTCGTCTAAAGCCGAGGAGATCTCCCACTGGAATTGACGAGGCACACTCAACACTCCTTCATCAAGCCTACAGTTCCTCCCACCCACTCCCCCCTCCCCTTCCCGCCGAGAGCCCACCCCCGCTCTCCTTTGCTGTTCAATTTGCCCGATGGCCACTCGAGCAAAAAGGCGCGACAGTCAAATGTAGAGTGAAGGTGATGAACCCGACGCAGGAGAGGAGAGAGAAACTTCCATTATTAATTCCAACCTAGGACAACCATAACTGTAAAAGGGCACCTGCCACACCTCCTCTGAAACCATATCCCAAAAGAAAGCAACACTAACGGAGCCGAAGTACCTGTACAGTCTAAAAATAATGATTATCTGTATTAAGCACTTCAATAAAATTTGTGATTTTGATCCCTTTAAGTTCAAAAAAATAATTATCACATAAACAATAGAAATTATAGACTGTGACCTAAGGGAAAAAATTATGTTCTTGGACTTTAATAATATTAGATTTTTTTTTATAATAATAGTGTACAACTTTATTAATGGTGCAGTTGAGGTGATATTGCTTTGTCTTATACTGGACCATGTATGTATATAAATACATACTTGCACATATACTTGTGTGCGTGCGTGCGTAAACGTGGGTGTGTCTGAGAGAGAATGAAATTAGACAAATATGTGTGTGCACCAAATGTGTTTGTAATTTTTTTTATAGTGTTTCTGTCTTTTTTTCTTTTTTCTCTATTTGTGCACGCTGCCTTGTCAGTTTGTTGTACTTATCTTTGTCTGTCCCCCCTCTCCTCCAAGTGTCATTCTGTTTTTGGCCATACAGCTGTTGGATGGCACTTTAAAACTAATAAATGAAATGAAATTATTAAACTCGTCTAAATATCTCACGTATATAAAACTTGAACTAAAATTTTTTATATCTTAGGCTTTAGCCTTCTGTCTTCAGAATGAACACTAAGAAATTCCTTATTTGGTTTATTGAAGTATGTGTTACATTTTTTTAACGGTTATATTTTAAACACAGTTTGAACTTCCTTGATGAATTACAATTTTAATAAGCTATTTTAAAGGTAAACATCTTTTTAACTTTCTGTTGCAGTCTGTATTGGCAAAGAAGAAGTTTCCCAAAGACAAAGCTTTAGAACATTTTGATGACTTCTACAAAACAGTGTATGGCCCAAAGTGGCCTTCCATTCGTTTAGCGTTACTTTCCCCTCACAAGTACTGTGCTGTCGTCAACAACTTTGGTGATACAGAAAACGTTTTAACACATTTTCAGGTTAGTAATATTCTATCCATTATAAATTTTACCTCAGTTAAATAGGGTTGCCATTTTTGTATACTAAAATATGAACATACAGTTTTAAATGTCTTATTTTGTTCAATTATTTGAATTTATAATTTTATTATCAAGGAAAGTTTTGTTTTAGAACCAGGGTGCCCTGAATTTGAGAACTTTGTTTGAATTAGAAGCGAACAGAATCAAGGAAGATGGTCATAAGAAGACGAGGCAAAACAAGATAAATGAAATTCACAGACTAGATCAGAAAATGGAGTCTGTTCTGCTAAATAAACAGCAAGAGGAAATGAAGCACTTGTATCCTCAGGAAAAGACAGACTCGAACCTGGAGACGTTTGTGAACCATAGAACTGAGCCAGAAAAAACAGGTGCTACGTCCAGTCTGAGTGAAATTAATTATGGTTCTACATCTGAGGACTCAGATGAAGTTGCATATGACCTCCAGCGGTTGATTGACCCTGCTGTAGGCTTGTCTTCTTCTGCCCTGTACGAGTTTGTTCCTGCCACTAAACTGAAAGGAATGGATGATCTAGTTCTGGAGTCTGACCACTACAAGTATTACAATCAAAACTCAGACTTCCCTGTGAAGTTCATCAAAGAATGGGACTTGCCATTCTCCCCGTACCTGCAAGTGTTGGCATATGAACGGGGCAACATTACGTCCTTCCCCTCTCCGAGACGTGCTTCAACTGGAGTTTTCAGTAAGTGGATCATATTTCATTGGCTAAATGAAACTGTTATCTTTACTAGATTAGCTATGCTGCTAAGCTATGAGTTAATTTAGCCAAAAAGGATTACAGCCAACTCTATAGCACATTCAAATAATAATACTGTATAGTCTTACTAGTTATTTGTGAAATATCTGGCCCATTTCAACTGTTGGCACTCGCCATCTCCTTCTGCATTCCTGCTAGGGATAGAGACCTGATACCTGCACAGTATATTACAGGCTTCTACTGTATTTATATACATGTAGGAGAACAGTGTGTGTATTTGTGTGTAGGCCTAGTTGTAATTTTTTTTATCAAATATTAAGATGCTCATGGCTACCTTTGTTGCTGATGTGAGGAGGATAAAGTGTAATTTATTTGCATGGTTGGCCAGACTACTACTTGTTAGATGGCTGTTCGCTGCTGCCAGTTCTGGCGCTTGGTTTGGAGCCGGGAGACAGTGTGTTGGACATGTGTGCTGCTCCGGGTGGCAAATCTCTCATCATGATGCAGACTTTGTATCCAGGTATTTGATAGAATTTTACATCCTCAAAAGATAGATACTGTAATCTTTCAATTTGAGTCTCAAGGGACTGAAAACAATTGTCCTTTAATTGAAGATGTCATTAAACTGAATGATAAAAGTCTGTTTGGAACTTTAGGTGTGACCAAAAATAATGTTTGGAAGTGAAAGAATCGCTAAACTGAAAGATTTTAAACTGAGAGATTACTGTATTTATGTTGTGCTTGTAAGATAATCAGTTGTGTCAGGAATCAGCCCTTTGTTAAATGGAAAACTAGGCATTTTTGGAAGATGTGAAATAAACAACTGTATATGGTGACTGTCCTATCATAATGAGAATACTGTCACTTTTAATTTTTTTTTTTTGTATAAAGTGTGTTTGCTGAAATATGAATTTTTATTTCCCATGGAGTGAGTGAGTGAGTGAGAGATTTTGGTCAGTGCTTAACATCGAGGCCTGTAGCGCTGGTGATGTGTGACGTGAAAGGAGAGCAGTGCCGGAATGAAAGGGCGGGGGAAACGGGAGATCCCAGAGAAAACCCGCTGACCAACGGCATCATCCGGCATTTTTCTCATGGATCTATAGGAATAAGAAGCTAAATAAAAATCATGTGCTTTGCTGTGTAATAATTTTCTGTGTACAGTCATACATTTTTTGATGTGCTATAATATTGTGTATCTTGGACCAAGCTTATGGAATTTTAAGAAAAGTATTTAAACATGCTATATTGATTTAAAATAAAAATATTTCATTGCAGTGCTTTTATTTACTTAGTACATGAACATAGATCATGTGAATAGATTTTGTTATTACTAAAAAATGTTTGTGCAAAATAAATTTTTGCTGACATTTTATAAGAAAATTAATGCCTTAATTATTAGTGAACATCATTGCCCCCAAATGAAATTGTTGGCCCGGGCCGCTCATCTTCTTATTGTATAGAGGGATAAAATTGCTCATCATCCTGAGCGGACCCTCAGGATTTTGAGGTGGGTTTTCAGTGCCTTTTAGTGTTTCAGTTATGTTTTAAATGGGATCTGTCCTTGGGGGTTTAAGTTTGATCAAGTTTAGTCCCTTATTTCTATTGGTTTACCTGGGCCGGTAGATTGTATTTAGAGGAGGGTTGCCCCGGTTGATGGCACTGTGTTTTCCTCTTTCCCACCGGCCCTGCTTCACCACTGGACATGGAGGGGTGGGCCTGGAGGGGGGAGGCCTAGTTCCGTCTGCCAGCGGTACAGGCGGGCAGAACACTCGCGATGCGAGTGGAAGGCGTTCATTCTAGAGTTGGGCGTGGAGGAGTTTACTTCGAAGCCAAAGAAGCCAAGAGTTTTTTTGGTGAACTTTAAGGCTTGAGGAGGAGCAGCGAGGTGGTCGGCAGCTCGCAGGAGTGTTGCGTGAAGCGACCAAGTAGTTTAGTAAATCAGTGGTGTAAAGGATCATCTGACAGTTACTTCTTTTGGGAGTGGCACTTGCGGCGGTTAGCGGAGTTAATGGGTGAGTCTTCCCATCCCTCTAATGATGTGGCCAAATCGCCCGCGGTGCAAGTTGTTCCCTATACCGAGATTGAGGAGATACATGGGAGAGTGTTGTGCCTGGCAAGGCCTATTAAACCAGTTGGGGTGGACGTCGGTCGAGTTGGGTTCGTCTAGTCGGTGTGCCTGACACAAAACGTTGGGGAAGCTAACTACTATTGCGTCAGTGACCTTTGGTTCGTTATTCTAAAATCGATCTTTTGGAAGTGGGGCGTGAATGGAGTAAACAGATAAGGGATCAAGCATTCCGATGTGTAAACTCTCTGTATGTATTATCGTGCTGTGAAGAAGTTTCGAATTGGCCATAAAGTGAATGTCTAGCAGTATTCAATTAAGGTTCTGGCCCGATTGGAGATTATATAATTGACTAATACTGTTAAGGAGTTTTCAGTGAGTGTACTGGCCCGATTGGCGATTGTATAACTGAATTAGCTGTTAAGGAGTTTTCAATAAGTGTACTGGCCCGATGGGCAGTTGTATTTGGTGATTGTATTTTGCATAAAGTGGGAATTAAATGTAAGATCTTGACTTAGCTGGCGTGTTTTCTTTGCTCGAGAGAAGACCTGTAGGTAACTCGCTATAAGCCTTGGTTACTCAATAGGTGGGGACTTGCCCTGCAAGTGATGATTGCATTGATGACACAATTGAATGGTGTAAGAGGTAAGACAGGCCTCCAGAATCTTGGGTCTCTTCGTGTAAGAACGGCTCACTCCTATTTTGTTATAGTGCCCATTTCCATGGCATGGGCCAATGCAAATGGCCTGTGCTGAACATTATTTCACTGTAAAAAGCACTACACACAATAACAACATAGTACGTATATCAAACCTGCACTATAATTATGAAAAAAATAAAATTTACTTTGCAATGGAGAAATGTAGGTACAGTGAAACTCCCCAATACCGGACACCTCTGGTGCATAAAAAAATGTCCGGTATTGAGAAGTGTCCGCTATTAGGAATTACAGTAGTATATAAAAAATATAGTACATATATAAAAAATTTTAATACAAAAATGGTAGACCTACATAATTTTCTTAACTCTATACTGCGTTAAACTCTCGCTAGTCCAAGGCCGAATTTTTGTGGTATTTT
>PNEQ01004653.1:12546-42965 GCA_003012365.1 Medauroidea extradentata
TTTCGCGCCCCTTTTTGCGCATTTTGTCCGTTATTCACTACTTATTATGTGTCCGCGTCCGTTAATAAGAATGTCCGTTATTTGGAGAGTATTTCTCCATAAGGATCCATGTTAATCTGCCGGTGATTGGAAACATGTCCGTTTTTCGGAAGTGTCCGCTATTCGGAAGTGTCCGCTAAGGGAAGTTTCACTGTACATAAAATGAGAAAAAAGATTTGATTAAAATTTACTTTCACTAAAATTTAAGTTTAAACTAAACAATTATAATAGTTTTTAGAAAAATTAAGTATGTGTAACATTATATTTAGGAATCAGTGGAATGATTTATTTAACATAAATGTATGCCCTTTAGGATGATTTTGCAAATGTAAAAGTTGCAATAAAAATATGTTGGGGTCCTGGCCTTTTCGTATTATTTTACTTTTAATTACTTCACATATTTCGGGTGAAACCAGAAAAATTTTCAAAATAAAGATTTACTGTAGGCTGTAGCAATAAAAATTTGTTATTGTTAACCATAAATGTAAATCTGTAAGATTTCTAAGGGACATTTAATCTCAGTGTTATAAAAACAGAAGCTTTCCAGAGAAAATAAATTGATATGAATCCCATATTTTGGATATTTGCAACTTCTTTTAATGATTGCAGAAGGTGTCAGTGTAGAAGAAAGTAGAGAGGGGACTGTTAAACAGTTCCTCATACTCTCAAATCCACAAGTCAAATCGCTTGTGATAAAGTAGAAGGATTGAGAAGGCCTGTATAAATGACTGAAGTCTGCAAAATTGAACTGTACTTACTGAATTGTTTTGAATAAGACATTAAAACAAACTATTCACCTTCCTTGGTTTTTTTTTCTGGCTGAAATGGCCATAACCTCAGAAAATTTGACTTTTTTTGCAAGTTGTTTTTTTTTTCTTTATAGACTCCAAATCTTTGTTTATAGCTACACATATTCACTTTTCTAAAATGCCATACCATATGGCTACAGCTTTAGATATTTAGGCAGGATAATATTCCTTCTTATTATTTCCCACATTTGCATAAGCATTTTGCCTGAGAAAGATGTACATACATTTTTATTTCCAAAATATATATTTGTTACATAAATATTTTTAATGTTGTAAATATTTTTGTATAAAAGTACTATACAATGCACACACAAATAATATTGTATTACTGTATCTCATGTTTGCTTATGATACATTTTAAACAGTAAAAAATGTTTTTTCGAACATTGGAAACACATTACCGAACATGGTCAAGTTAATACAAAAATAGCAATTCATCAATAGTTGGTTTAGTATTGAAAACTTTTTATTTGCTGCACATAATATTCAAGAAAAAATTAAATAATATCAATGTTTTAAGAGTTTGGATAAAACATTTTCTAGGTATCTGTCCTGGGTGGGATATGAACATAGAACCCCTGAATAGAAAACCTAATGTGCTACTCTATCTGCCACTGGAGCTTATAACTTTGCATGCATAAGTTGTGTCTTGCACTGTCTACACTACATCTATATCCCTCAGCTACCTTAGATATGATAGTATTTTTGATGAATGTGATCATACAGTTGTAGCGTGTGCTAGTGTCACCATCACTGCTACAGTTCCGTGATTCAAATGTGAAATAAAAAAATGTAGGTGTATGGGCACTTTTAACTTTAAAATAATGTCATATTTGGTCACAAAAAAAAAAAGGTTTATGGAAGGTGATGGTCCCTATGCCATCCCCGCTACACACATTCTGTGTATGGTATTGAAAAATGAATGTATGACTATCATACTTGTGTAGCTTGGAGGGGATGGTGATACAATTACTTAATTGCACACCAGTGAGGCTTCTGTATAATCAACCACACTGCGCCGTTATACTAACGGTTGCTCATTTGAAAGCTCTGAGAAATTACGAAAAATACATGAATACCTATGTAATGAATGATTTCTCTCAGGCTAAAAATATTAAAACTTTTAACAAAATATGATGAAAAACTATTTACTCTTGTCTTAGCGTAGTTGTTTTAACTATTAAATAACAATAGCGTAACTCAACATACGTATAATGAATTTTAACATCCGTAACAACAAAAAACTATTGCTTAGCACAAAGTCACATCGGTTATTACCCTCACAGACAACACACACACTATATGTTGCACACAAATGAACTAACTGTTAGCATACAGAGAGGAAACACAAGAATAGTCAAGGGAAGGAATAGGGATGGTAAGTAGGAAGGGAGAAAGAGGAAGAAAGGTTAGTTTATAATGCAAATTTTTTTTTGCAGTTGCATGCCTTGTTTCACTTGCATGGATGCATGTTTGTTTACTCTGATAAAAAATAATCAGAGCCAGGATATGAAACTTTCATGAAATATCTAGCTACTTGATGTGTCTTCCTCCATTGCTACACTATAAAAGTAATCATTTTCTCCTATAGCCGATTTTACAATTTTATTTTTGTATTTAAAACAGAAATATTTGTACCAAGTCTAGCCAGGGCTCCTATGTGGTCCGGGCGCGGGACCCAAAAGTACATTTGGACATCCACCTCCTCCTGACGCCATGTGGGGGCTATGGTGGACATTCGTGGCATTTTATAATTCCACTTTATTTGCATTTTATTCTTGCAAGAAATTTTTTGACATTAATAAGTTTTTAATGTGATGAATTTGAATTTTTTTTAGTGCATTCATGATGTTTATGTATGGGTAGCTATTGCCCACGATTTTGTTTACATGGTTTTCAATTAAATGCCTCTGAGTCGTGCACAAGTTCAATCTAAGCAGGCCTACTCCGTAATATCTTAAGTAATTATAAAAATATGTATTTATATTTTTAATACCTTTTCAAAAACAAAATTGATCCAAAAATATGTAATAAAAGTTTTTGATAAAAACTTTCAACACTTCAAATGTTGTGTAAGTTAAAATATCAATACTGACAATTACATTAAAAGTAATAAGTTATGTTCTTTTTATTTTGTACAAAAAATTTTGTGAAACGAAAACATTTTGAAAATTCTAGGTGGTGCAGAATAATGTTAGTCATTTATGACCATTTAGTAAACATTTTGAAAAATAAAATATTTTCACTGACTTTTTGAGTACCTAGTTCTGCTCCCGTGCCCCACTCTGCCCCCTCTCCCCCCCCCCCTTTTTCACTACATATAGATTTTTGTCAGAAACCTTCACGAGTGCACACACGACTCACCAATGTTTCATCGCAAACAAGTGAATTGTATAGGAACACACATATATTACAGACAGACATTCATTTTTATATACAGTACATAGATGAATCAGTGAATTGCATGCATTAGTTAGAGAGTATGCCAATATTGTACTTGCAGAACTGTTGGTGTGCAATGATGTGCAAGAATCACGAGTCAATAGGCTCCGCTCTGTGTTCAGCCAGTACATTTACGACATGCACAAGTGGCAGGACAGGCTGAAGATCACTCAACAAGACGGCAGAGGCATGGATGAGCAGAATGTTTACAACAAGGTGTGTGGTCGCTTTGAGCATTCTGAGTACTTGAATGGGTTCTCCTTTAATATATTTGTAGGATTACCTCCTTGTGGTACGTAAATCAAAGGTGAACATATTGGTTGAGTTTGTCAAGTTTTTTATTAATTTAAAATAGTACTAGTGTTAGGGAATCGTTTTTGCTAGCATAATGAGTAAACAGTATCTTTATGACGAGATCAATTTCTATTTCGTGATGCACAGCAATTTAATGCATTTGAGTGTGGCATAAGAGATAACATAATAGGATTGATTGCTTTAGCGTAATATATGCTTACATAGTTATCAAAAGTATTTTATAGGATAGCTGTGTTTTATATAATGATTTTTCATATTATCTCCCAGAAACTCAAGTTTCATAATAACAATTTTGTCTTTAATTTATGTAGCATACCTTCTTAAAGTCTGGTAGCTCTGACAGGAACAAATGAACGCAGCCATAATCATTGTTTAGTAATATCCAATTCTAAATTTTTAAACAAATCCGTGTGTTTGGGGGGGAAAGTTTTAACCTTCAAATTTTTCCTCTTCGCCCACTCTTCCAACAGCCACCTTTAGGTTTATATATTGGTTGTTTAGACTTAGTTGTAATGTAGTTAATTGTGAGATTTAAATAAGTTTGTACAAATGTGAACACTGTAACCTTGCATATGTATACCCTGGTAATGGAAATAGATTTAAGTTTTTCTTAATTGTTTGGACAAATATTTTAAAAGACATATTCAAAAGGTCATGATTTAATTTTTTTGTGAAAACTAGAAAAATTAGTTCATCATTCTTATTTCAGATACTTGTTGATGTGCCCTGCACGACAGATCGACATGTACTACATGAAAACGACAATAATATGTTCAAGCCTACAAGAATCAAGGAAAGGTTGCGGCTGCCTGAGACGCAAGCAGATCTCTTGTGGTAAGTAATTGCACGACAGATCAGCATATACTACATGAAAACGACAATAATATGTTCAAGCCTACGAGAATCAAGGAAAGGTTGCGGCTGCCTGAGATGCAAGCAGATCTCTTGTGGTAAGTAATTGCACGACAGATCAGCATATACTACATGAAAACGACAATAATATGTTCAAGCCTACGAGAATCAAGGAAAGGTTGCGGCTGCCTGAGACGCAAGCAGATCTCTTGTGGTAAGTAATTGTTTGTGATAGTCTTGCAGGGTGAATGGAGTGGTGCAACATTTTACATTCACTGTCACAATATAACAACTTACAGAACTGTTTAATTAATTTAAATTCTAAACCTATACTTACTTTAGTATTGTTAATAATCTCTAGTTAAGACACATTTTAAATATATGCATTTGTAAATAAACACATTTGTAAATGTATGCCTACAAGATGTCCTCCATGTTGTTGTGTATTATTGTGTATATAGTAGGCATAGTAATGTTTATATAACAGTAGGGAATAGTCAGCACAGCCAGTTGGCATGATAACAAGTGATGGGCAGTGTGTGATATGGCGCGGGACTACAACAACACGAAACATGTTGGCAGGGTCGGTATGTTGCACATTTATCACGTAAATAATTCCTTGCGTAAACTATGAACCGCAGGTAATGAAAAGTAAGAAGTTGCGTGCAGCGTACGTGTATAAAATATATATACGTATATTGTGCGGGATGAGTAAGGCCTATCTTTCATGCACTCGCTCCTAACAAAAAAACAATGGCGTAAACAGGTAATGTTATTCCAGTGCCGCACCCTGTCGATGTTCACTCGGAGAATATATAAGAAAATTGGAAGCTCTTTAGGTTTCAGTTCGAAAATCACAGCATCGCCACCGGACTTAACAATCAAGAGGAAGCAATTTAAATGACTAGTTTATTATCAATAAACGGATGGGACTGTGTGAAAATCTACCAAACACTTGACATCTCGGAGGCAAACAAAAAGAAGACCAGCTCAATTTTGGATGCATTTGACAAGCTCTTCACACCGGCGAAGAATGTAATCTACGAGAGATGGGTGTTTGGCACATCTTGCCAAGAATCAGAAGAAAGCTTGGAACAATTCATATGCAGGGCACAAGCATTAAGTGCCACATGTGAATATGGTGCCTTAGCAGGGGAAATGTTAAGAGATAAAATCGTTGTAGGAGTGGCAGACAGTCGTTTGTGCAGGCAGTTTTTGTCAGATGCAAAGTTGACCTTGCAGGGTGTCATTGACACATGCAGGGCATATGAAGCCACCAACTATCGCGACCAGAGGCACATGATGGAAATACAGCTAGACACAGGGGCCACTTGTGATGTTATGGGCCTGGGAGACTATAAGGCATTTGTAGGCATGGAATATCCTAGGTTAGACACAAGCAGAATACAGCTGTAATGTTACAACGGTCAATGTGTACAGCCGAGGGGCCAGATACAACTATGGTGTCGGGTACCAAACATAGAAGAAGAGAGAATGCTGACATATCAAATTGTAGATACTAAACAAAGGCCATTAATATCAGCTGAAAGCTGTGAGGCACTAAGACTCGTAAAGGGTATACAGCTTTGTCATATAGAAGGTAGAGAGACTGAAAAATAACAGCTTAGTAAGTAGATATGCAAAAGTATTTGAAGGTATTGGATGCCTGCCTGGCAAACGCCACTTGGAAATTACCTTAGAGGCCAAACCAGTGCAGCTACTGCCCCGTAGATTCCCCATTGCGCTGCGACCAAAAGTGGAGGAAAAGTTGGCAGAATTGCTCAAGGATAAGATAGGAAAGAAAATAGCTAAACCAACAGACTGGATTAGCAGCCTAGTTCTAGTAACAAGGGGTGGAAATCTCAGAATGTGCTTGGACTCACATGAAATAAAAAAGAGTTAAAAAGAGCACATTTCATAATTCCTACTATTGAAGAGATTCTGCCAGAACTGACAGATGCCAAAATATTTTCAGTTTTGGACGTGAAGCGTGGATTCTGGCATTTCCAACTCGTTGAAGCCAGCAGCAGGCTCACAACATTTTTGGGGCCAGATGGTGATAGATATATGTGGCTACGATACCCCTTCGGCTTATCAATGGCACCAGAAGACTTTCAGAGGGCACTGACGGAAACTCTCAGAGGACTAAAGGGGGTCGCTGTCATAGCAGACGATATACTGGTTTATGGCAGAGGGCCCACGGAAGAAGCAGCATTAGTAGAGCATGACCAAAATCTGGAGCGTCTGTTACCAAGAGCTCAGGTAAGAAACTGGAAATTCAACCCAGAAAAACTTAGGCTACATAAAAAGCAGATGAATTACATGGGCCATGTTCTAAGCGCAGAGGGCCTCAAAGCAGACCCAGCCAAAATACAGGCTATTCAAGACATGCAGCCGCCCACCACTGTAAAAGATCTGCAGCGCTTCCTGGGATTAGCTAATTATTTGGCAAAATTTCTTCCTGAACTAGCTACATTTTCTGAACCCTTCCGTCAGCTTACTCGCAATGACATAGCATAGGTGTGGAACAATCCTCAGCAGCAGGCCTTTGAGAACATCAAAACAGCAGTCAGCTCCACACCAGTTCTGCGATATTATGACCCTAAAGAACCAGTGGAACTCCAAGTGGATGCTAGTCAGTATGGACTAGGTGCAGCATGGACGGCCAGTAAGCTACACTTCAAGAAGCCTAACACAGACAGAACGCAATTGGGCACAGATAGAAAAAGAAGCACTGGCTATCTACTTTGGCAGCAGTCGCTTCCATCACTACCTATGTGGTCGAACCAACATAGTAGTACACTCAGACCACCAACTGCTAGAAACCATTTTCAAAAAACCTCTTCTGGCAACACCGAAGTGCCTCCAGTACATACATCTGAAATTACAGCAGTATGACATCACTGTAAAGTACAAGAAAGGCACAGAACTGTACTTAGCAGACACACTCAGCAGAGCACCAGTACCAGAGATCAAAGGACAAGATGATGGCAGTGACAAAGAGTTTGTCTTGAAGCTTCAAGGCATGAGCATACACCAGCATCTGAATGTGACCCAAGCTACACTAAGTCACATCCAACAATGCACAATGGCAGATACCGTAGTGGACTACAAAGACTGGTTGCCATCATCAGGGACGGTTGGCTGGGAAACAAAGCTGATGTACCTGAAGAAGTGAGGGAATACTGGCATTGCAGAGATGAACTGAGCATCTATGATGGAGTAATATTCAGAGGGGAACGCCTAGTAGTGCCACAAGAAATGAGGGCTGAAATGCTGTACAAAGCACACTTGAGTCATCAGGGCTTACAAGCAAGTCTTAGGAAAGCAAGATATACCCTTTACTGGCTACACATGAAGGATGACATACAGAAATAGGTCAGCAGCTGTACAACACGTAGAGAATTTGCCACAGCACAACCTCACATGGAGATGCTGACACATGAGATACCAGACTTGCCGTGGAAGAGAGTAGCTGCAGATGTGTTCCAGGTGCAAAACAAGCAGTACTTGATTCTGACTGATTATTATTCTGACTTCTGGGAAATTGACAGTCTACCTAGAATTGACACAGCAGCAATTATCACGGCAATGAAGAACCAGTTTTCACGACACTGAATACCCACCACAGTGGTCACGGACAACACAACAGGCTTTACTAGTTCAGAGTTTCAGGCCTTCTCAAAAGCGTGGGATTTCCAGCATACAACGTCCTCTCCATATCACTCACGGGGCAATGGAAAAGCAGAAGCATCTGTAAAAATTGCTAATAGTATAATGAAGAAATGCTTGCAGTTAAATACTGACCCATGGCTAGCACTACTGGAATGGCTCAACATACCAACAGCAGGTTTGGGAACCTCTCCTGTTCAACGACTTATGTCCAGACGAACAAGATCACACATGCTCACATCCACAGGACTTCTGAAACCTCAAGTACCAGAGCGGGTGATAGAATAACTGGAGATAAAGAAGCAGAAATACAAGGCTCACACTAATAAAAAGACTCAGGGGTTATCAGATCTAGTAATAGGCCAAGAAGTGTACATAAAGCCAGCACCCCAAGTGCACAGCTAATTGTGGTACCCTGGAGGAATAATACAGCGGCTCGCAACGCGATCGTATGAAGCAACCACTAAGAATGGAACCATTGTCAGGCGAAATAGAGAAGACCTACGAAGTACAAGCAACAGAAACTATATAAGCACAGAAGAGCAAGCACTTTCACCAAATGACTCTGAGCAGAATGACCACCAGGTGAGTGGAGAGACAGAAGAGTATGTGCAGCAAGGCTTCCGGGGGTTCCCTGCCCAAACAGAAGAACACTCAAACAACTCCAGTGCAAGGACACAACCAGAAACAGCCCTAATCACACGATGAGGCCTCCAGATAAGGACACCAACACGCTACCTAGAGTATAAACCTTGCGAACATAACCTAAAGTCAGAAGAGGGAAGATGTTGTGTATTATTGTGTACATAGTAGGCACAGTAATGTTTATATAACAGTAGGGAATAGTCAGCTCAGCAGGTTGGCACGACAACAAGTGACGGGCAGTATGTGATATGGCGCGTGACCACAACAACACAAAACACATGTTAAGGTAGCTGTAACATGAATGGTTTGGTAAGCTAGTAAATGAGTTAGAAAGTAACAATGGTACAATCTTCCAACATTATTTATGTTATGATCTTACAAGTTCTAACTGTAACTTCATGTTTTGATTAGGAGAGTGTTTTTGGAGTGAATGTTACTCTTAATATCTGGTCTTGAACTAAATATATGTAAACATAGAATACTTGTAGTAGGTAGTGAACTTTATATATAAAGTGTCTCAAGTTGTAAAAATAACTTAACGCCTCAAGTGGCAACGCCTTGATTTATGTCATTTCGGAAAAAGTTGTTTAAGTTCCTAATTGTCGCAGATTGAGAATAGTGTTTTTTGCCACCCGTCTTTATGGTTTTAATTTTACACGTAACTTGCCCACTGTGCACTGCAACAGTTGCGTCCTGCTTCTCATGCTCATCTTCTTGTGTTGTGACACAATATTGGCCTTCCCCTCCATAATAGATAATGATACCTTATTCATTAAAACAGTGAGCACTTTTGGCTGTTCGTTCACTGTGATCAGTTTCGTACGGGCAGAGTTTTGGAAGACTTTGTTATTTTTTCACATTATAAACATATTTAATTAAATTATCTGTTCATTGCAGTGTAATTTTTACTTTATGAGATGGCTTTATGTCTGTTGAATTTATCTTCAAACATTGTTATTAAAATAACAGAATACCCGTTACATTATCCATAAAAATTTTGTGATGTTTCAATTTTTCGATAACCAAGCAGGCTATATTTCATGCTTTATTTTGAAAATCATATGCTGTGACAGCTGTCTTGGGTCTAGTGAAGGAATAGAAAAATGTTTAAAACTGTTAAAATAAATACTGTAACAAAAATTACTGATTTTTCACATTATTAAATTTATTGTATAATGTTTAGTATACTATGACAGATTTTACATTATCAGTACTGTATTATGTTAAATGTTTTTATTTAATATCTTATGACCTAAACTTTGTAAACTACTGCTTTCTCGTGCAAACTTCAAAACAATTTACTGTACAGTGAATTCTAAGAATGTTAAGACCCTTTTTCGTATATTGATTGGCAGTTTGTATATGTATTTATTCACTCTTCCTGAATGAAGTATTCCTTTACAACATTGTCGCAAATTCTTTAGCGTAATAGTAGCAGGTTTATAGGTGGCCTGCAAATGGTTATTGCTGATGTGTTCAGTTAATTTTTTGTTACTTGTTGGTAGTATATAATACAAGTTGTCTGTTTTCACTTGTGAATTATATGAATTAAAATCTTTGCAGCACTAACGTAAGCTATGTACTATGTATTAAGTGCAGAAGGTGTGTATCGTTTAACACATTTGTGTTTTGCACAATTTTAATACAGTATTTACTGCAACGTTTCACTGCTTTTTATAAAAGGTGTAACCATATGTTTTTTAACACTGACATAAATTTTAAAGACACATGTTTATAATGTTTGTTCTCCTTCTTGCTTTGGTTTCAGCAGTTATGGACCATGCTGTGTATTTCAACTTTCCATTTCCTGGTGCCTAGGCTTTTAATATTCACCCAGTATTCCTGCATTTATTTCATATTCTGTTGCTTTCTCACTTCATGTTTGTTATTGTTAAATATCTGATTGTTAAATGTGAAGAATGCCATTGTAGTTTAAAAGCCTGTGCAGTACTTAGTCGGATTTGTATACAAGACTGTAATTTCATCATTTGTTGGTGATTACCTCATGCCTGTGTATATGGGCTGCTGGCAGATGTGTTAAGCTGTGGGCCATGAATGTCTGGCATGATTCGTTTGTGTTTACATTATGGTTTTTAGGAACCTAACCCCGTTTGTAACAGAGGACTTAAAGTTATTTACTAATGAGGAACTCTATTAGGTACTGGGCTGCTGACTTTTGAGAAATATATTTTTTAAATGTGGGTTGTTGTTGGAACTAATAAATCTTGTTAGAAAAATTTCCTTGCCACCTTTTCGTCTGTAGAATCTACGACTATGAGATGGGAGTCAAGACAAGTAATTGACAACAAAGTGTAGATCATATGTAATGGGATGGTGTGATGTGAGAATGAGGCGGAAGTGGAATGCTAATGCAGGGGAAAATAAGAGTACCCATAGAAATAAAGATACAAACATGGAGGTAGGAGTATACAGGAGATGGCATGTTGGGATTTCCTTGAAGTCAACGTATATATGAGAGTATTGCGCGAACAATGGGTAATTGTTGACCAACACACAGCATCAAGTAGATCGAGTAAGGTTTTCCGTTAGCACCTCGTATGGAATTTATACTGTAGAATGAACAGATTTGAATGAAAACTGTTACGTGCATTGTATTCGGTTGTAATGAGAGAACAGATACGTGAAATACATCAGCTACTGTTACATTTCATGAGTGAAAAGGCCATGTTCCATATTTGCATAGTGTAAATTATGTGGTTAAATAATTGTTTATGTTGATAAACGCAGCAAACTAACCTGAAAATACAGCCACATATATTGTTTATTTATGCATGTGTATGTCACTTACGATGTGCAACTGCTTTCTAATAATAATAAAACAAACAAATTTGCACACAAAATGTTAAATAAATATCAGAAACTAGCATAAAAGTATTAAGTTAGTTCGACAATGCACAAACAGTAGGTGATGTCGGTACTCACAGAAATATGTTTCGAAACACAGTCATGCTATTAAGATTTAATTTGATTTTAAAATTTTGCTCTCCAAGTAACGTAGACTGAGATAAATACGGCACATCTGCTATACGATAAATCATTTTTACTCTATTGCTTTTCAAACTTGGAGTAAAATACATTGCCTCTTATGGCAGAAACAATGTTATGGTCTACAGTGACCACGTGTATAAACGTTCAAGCAACAAGGGCACAAATACACTGACTTCAAGTGTTTGCCTGGGTAGTATACGGCATGGCCACACCCTGAATACAATGGTATTGGAAACAAGGGTGCCTCTTGAAAATCCACCAACCCCTCATGTGAAAATCAGTAGTGACCCTACAAAGAATAGAACACAGATCATTGTGAAAAGCTAGTGGTTCAATCTCTACTTCCCCAATAGTCCCAAATTGTGTGAAATGGTACATTGTACAGCTCAGACAAGCATAAGAGAACTCTCTTGAAATTGTCTTGATAAAACTAGTGTTCCACAAGTATTAATCAGGAACTTTGCCATAATTATCTTAATGACTCATCAAATTAATCTTTCGACAGTTAGCTATCAGAGACAAAAATAATTTGCCTAAAGAAATAAGATCGTTCCCAGGGAACTGAAATACATACGTACCTTGATAATGATAATGAAAATTGTATCATTCATTCAAAAGTTTTTGAACTGATAAAAACCTTTCAATGTGATTTTAGAATTTTCATTATGTACCTCAGGACATCTATATTTTCGCTGTGAATTCACTTCGTGTGGGTGAGTTAGTTTATATTAAAAAGTAAGTTAAAATAAAAAAAATTGTACTACATTTCAATTTTCACCCCTTTATTGTACAAAAACTAGTAAGTTAGTTTATATTAAAAAGTAAATTAAAATAAAAAATACTACACTAAAATTTCAAGTTTCACCCCTTTAATGTGCAGAAACTACAGTCCCTGGGTAAAAATTTTTTTATTGGACAAAAGTGTCATCAGATGTTCTGTCTATAAGCAGAAAAGTATACATTGCAAATATATATGTAGTTACAGTACAAACTTTTTTTTCTGCTGAACAGTTGAAATTTATTTGTCATAAATTGATTTTTTTTTTTTTTTTTTTTTTTTGTGAAATGAAATATGGAAACTAATTAAATTACGTACTTATATCTTAGTATTTTTAACTTTTAGCTAAACATGTTCTTGTTTTATTTCAATTTCACACTGTAGAGTTACGTGTGCCAAGCGAGTAACGTTGAATCCTTTACATTTTAACCATGCATTTTGTTGGTAAGTTTTGAATTACTTTAAGAGTTTCCAGTTTTGTTTTGGACTGCTGAATGAGAAGTGTGCAAGTTTTTCTTTGGCCTGTTGTATAAGGGCTAGTGTAACCTTGTGTAATATTTCTGTTCTTGCAGTAATGCACTGAAACTGGTGTGCCCCGGGGGGACAGTCGTTTACTCTACTTGCTCGCTGTCACCCATACAGAACGATGGTGTGGTGCACATGGCTTTAAGGAAAATCTGGGAGGAAACAAAAATAGAACTGGTTGTCAGGTATGGGTGTGTGTACATTGTTCAATTGTTGTAATGTACACTTGTCATTATCAAAGTGTGTCAGTCAGATTTGTGCACTAATTGTTTTTTTTTTTATTACAGTGACTTGACGCCTGCTTTGCAGCAGACACAGGTGTTATTCAGAATTGGGAGGAACATAGGACTGAAGTATGGCCATTTGGTACTGCCGTTTATACCGGCAAACTTTGGACCAATGTATTTTTGTAAAATAGTGAGGGAGAAATAAATTTATATGACAGCAGTACATGTTTATGTTTTTCTGTTGAAGAGCCAAACATTTTCATGTTGAATACTCCAGCCGATAGAATAATTTCTTGAGTACATCACAGGCAGATCTAGACTTCCTATTTGCAATTTTAGATTTTGCTACGTTTATTTTTATCCTGTCCTTTTTCTCCTTCTGTCCATATCTGTGATGATTTAAATGGATTAATGATGATGTGCCCAGCTAGCTAAAGAAAACTCACATTTCTGATTATAAAACAATTGCTGACGAACCTATGCACCTCGGTTTGCAGATTCCGTTAACGTTGAAATACTTCGACGTATGTTAGCAACACAATTAAGTATTTTTTTTCTCAAGTGTTGAAAAGATAATTGACTGAGTTGAATTATTTGGGAAACGGCCGTGACTACCCGGAAGTCCACTCGACTGGTGACCCCTAAGTACGCTGTCCACCGCCCCGCAGTTTGACGACGACAAAGAAATTATCCTTTTCCCACCGGAGTTAAACACGTGTTACTTGCTTGCTTACATATTCACGCCTCCCCCAGCATCCCGTGCACTCCTCTGTTAGCCTCGCATCTCTTCCCCACCCCCGAGCACAAGGAGGTGACGAAGTTCTTCTCAGCCAGTCAGAGAGAGGTACCCTACTTCCCACGAATGCGTGAGTCCGCTATTAATGGCCTACGTTTATTACACAAAATAATGTTTTACATTTTAACATCATTAAAATACGTAAATTACCTTCTTACTATTGAATATTATTGGCATCTCTTAATTAATACATTATTATTCTAAGTATTTAGTTACCAGTGTGCCGGAGAACGAGGGGTTGAAGAAAGAGCGGGAAGAGAGAGAGAGAGAAAGAAAGAGAAGAATGAGGAGGGGGGCAAGGGCTATTCTTTCGGCTCTAGGACCACATGAGGCGTTGCAGCTGGCCTCCAAGATTGCCTGTCTGACGGTTATTTTTACTCACATAAACTATAATAAACATATGTGGACTTATGCTAATTACATTACCATAATTGTTCAAATGATGCTTGGCAGGTTACAATGATACCAAAGAAGACATATTTATTGTATGATTTATAATAGTGATAGTTTTAGGTGATTTTAATTACTATGAATGTTGTATCACATACCCCTTGATGTTTGACGAGTACATTGTACCTGTATATGCCTCTGACCTTTGCACTTTAATCAATATTAATGTTGAAGCCACTTAATTGAAACTACTGCTTTTACAGAAAAAAATAAGAAAAATGTCTTAAATTGTAGCTTATCACTACATTTTATAGTAGTATATATGAAATATGCCCGTTACAATTTGTAGCGTGGAAAGCAACATGTAATAAATAATAATAATTTTAAGAAATAAAAATTTAACTAAATAAATAAAATAGGTGTTTTATCATTTTTATAATGTATTTCATTTAAGGTGTAATATTTTACAGGACAGTTTCATATCATTGCAGAAGGGTATTTTTTAGAGGTGGGTGAATTGGGTCTTTGTTTCCTGTGACCTTTTTCTCACCTTTAGGATTTGTCCCTGGAGTAGTTTGGTTATTAACCAGAAATCATGTTGCAAAGTTACCATACACAAATCCTTGTTATTTTCTTTATCCTTCTTAAAATGTAGGGTGTTGTCTGCTTTTGATAAGGCAAGGTAGTCAAGCATCTGAAGGGACGAAACTTTAATGTGATTTACAAGTATAAAAAGTACGGTGATAAAATTTTTAATTTTGTTTCATTTTGACACTGATAACAAAAAAGTGTGCTAATTTTCAGTAGTAAAATATTATTTCTGTTGAAAGAAAACTAATTTTTATTTCCTATATTGTCAGTTAGCCAATAGACCACACAGTAGTACTATAGACGCAGAAATCTTACAGGTTCGATGTCCTGCTTACTGGTACTTAAAAATTTGTGTAATTTGAAAAATTTTCTGCAAACTAAATGTAGAAAGAAAATTAAAACTGCTATTAAGGGAGTTCATCACAAAACAAGGAATTTCTCATTTGCACCAAATCCTTTTTAAGGATGCAGAGCATTGGTATTAGCACGAATAGGGATTTACATGTTAAATTATATTAGGTGGGGTTGAGTACCTGTCGAACCTACATATTTGACTCCATAAACTTTTTTCGTATAGCTGTGTGTGGCTCACAATGCTATAGAATCTTTTAGGGGGTTTTTAATTACCCTGATAACTATGCAAAAATGTGTGTTATCATTATCAAAATTTACTTATAGACATTTTTTCCTACAGCTTTATTTCTATGGCGATATTCTCCTCTTCTCCTCATTGTAGGAAATGTTTTCTGTTCAGTAACAGTATCATTAAAAATGTAACTAAGCCCTACCTAATATAGTTCAACGTGTAACTCACTCTCCAAGCTCACGCCACTGCTCTCAGGTAGACGGAAATTTGTAACTTTTAGCCATGGGATTAACTACGGTTTTCTATTCGTAAAAACAGTAAAAAGAACATTGTTATAATAGAGCTATTTTAGGAAACACTTTTGGTAGCACAGATAAAGGTTTTTATGTTTTAAAAAATTTTGCATTTCAAATAAGTTTACTAGAATATTCACAAACGGAATTATTACTATGACGTGCACTTTCCTTATATGTAACTTATGAAGACTAAAACAATTTAATTTGTGGAAAATAATTCATTTAACATAAAAATGTTGAGCAGCGTTTGTTACAAATGAAATATACAAATTTTTTTATAAGGCATAATGTTGAGGGGTAAGCATTAAAGGGCATTAATTTCTTGTGTTCTGTAGCACTAAGATGATAGCAATTTTACGACTTTTGTCTTGTAACTTCGTAATGAACGTAAGTGCATGTGTGTGTGTGGATTAAACAAATCAATAACATTCTGTATTTGAATTTTGAATTATTCTAATAATGCTTGCTGAAATATGCATTAATAAATACAGTGGAACCCTCTTAAGAAGTTCCCACCTAAGAAGTTTTCCCTTTAATTAATAAGTTTGGATTATTTTTACAGTGTCCATGAATACAATTGTAATTTGACCATTTTAAAAAGTTTTCCCAGCTTAGAAGTTTAAATTTTTTAGTCCCTTCAGAAACTTCTTAACAGTTTTACTGTAATTTCATTATGTACACATTTTATCTAAAAATATGATAATTTGCATCCAGTGATATGTTCAAAGTTTGGCACCTTAAAATCCAAATAATCCTGGAGAATGGGCACCACCTCATTTTGAAGGGGTGATCAGCAGTCCTTTGTCAAATTTTTTGGTTGGAACCCATCCACACCCATTTTTTATTGTGATATTTCCTAAATTTGCCTCTTGAGTACAGCATATCTTACACAAAGCTTTTATGAAACAAAGTTCGTAGCAGGTATTTTGTAAAGCAGGTTTTGTTAAATGGTTCAGTGCACAATCTTTTTCATAAAATTTAGTGCAAAAATGCCAGACAATTAAATGTGAAACTAGTTCGCTAACATCTATAGCATAATATAATTTCTTGCTTCCAGAAATAGTTGATAGCATGGGTAGGTAACATACCTACCAAATATCCATTTCTGCAAATAATGTTTTTTTTATGTGATTTTCAGTTTTCTTTTTAATTCTAAAATGTTTTGTTCTATGTTTTATAACTTCTAGCATGTAGCCTGCTGTATCTAATTTCAGTGTAAATTATTACATTTCAGTAAGTAACTTACAATGTATTTCATTGAGTACAACGTGATACTAACTTTGACTTTGAAATGCTGTAATGGGAATGTTATGAATGGTAGAAATTTGTCATAAGAGGGCATGTAATCACTAGTGACGTCTGCAATACTAACACTAAATTTCTTACAGTTATGCAAAATTGTGAATTTTTCACACTTGAATTTCCTTAAGGAGCAGTGAGTGAATAAGCGGAGCAGCAAGCGATGTCGGTGGCAATGAGGTACGAAGATGTCTGCGACGTAAGGAACTACCAGCGACTGCAGCCTGTGTGGAGAACATTTAACAGGAAGCCTGCGACAGCGTGCAACAGTAGTTGAAATGGAAGAATGGTGAGACTGGAGGGACTCTGAGAGGGGAGGAATGAACTTTCCCAAGTGGTCTAACTTTAATTTAGGTAGGCCTATAGCAGATTTCATACCTGAAAGCTTGCTCAGAACTTGTTATGGAGTCAGTCGTACGTGCAAGGAAAATCAATAGAACTGGAGATTACTTTATTCATGTATGCAGACAAGTACTCAGGAAGACAGAGGCAGTTATGAGATTTAAATAGAAATAAATAGTAGACAACCATTGATAAATGTGCATGAAATGTCTTGGCAATGAGAGACTAAAATAATTGTGATTTAATTAACATAAAAATGTTTTGAAGAATTAAACTATTGTTCACTAAATAGTTATAAAGAAAACTGTGGAAGCTCCAAGGGTGAGTGCACAGAAACTATTTCTTGGCACATTCTAATTTATACCGTAGTTTGGATGCTACACGAACAAGGTAAGTGGAGAGTCTAGTTTTTAGTTGTTACCTTATACTTTCTCGATTTTTAGCCAGAGGATTATGTCCTCTCCAGCGATTCATGTGAGACGAAGGGGAGGGGAATCATCCCTTCCCCTTAGCACATGGTCTTGATTGATGACAGTTGTGGCATGGCAGCTGGAATCCTGGCAGGTTTTGTGGCTGTTCGTTTTTTCAGTATAGCGATATTTATTTATATAAAAATTGTATAATCTAACCAATACCTAAATTTTTAATATCAATATATCTGTTTTGTGATGATATCGAAATACAGATGTATCAATATCCACAATATACTGAAAACGACTTAAGTATTTAAACATACATATAACTTACAATATGTTGATGACGTAACAATATTTTCGATATTGACAATGTACAGATAGCGACTTTGGTATTCAGGCGTTCCACAACTGTCAATATATTGATAACTACCAATATTGAAACAGAAAAATGTAACTGAAATATAATTTTCTGAATATAGATATATAAGTATTATGACAGTGAAACCAGTGGTGTACTGATATTTTCGATGTATTGAAACACTTACTTAGAAATTGACAATATTATTGAAATTTACAATTTCCTCAAAGCTGATGATTTAGTTGATATTATATTTGGACCCCGACTATGTTACTGAAATTGAAATTATTATTGAAACCATTATATTTATAACTGAATTCATGATTGGACGGTATCGTTATTGTATGAGGGCAATATTATATATGTTTGGTAAATTCTCAATAGTTTCAATTGTCATTGCCAATTACATTTTCACTTATCTTGCCAGTGATACATGATTTTAAAGATTGGAAAAATGTGATAGAAATAAAGAATACCATCACTGTTGCTGTCTATGTTTAGTTTAGCGAGGACGTGAGGCCATAATAAGAACACTACGTTTGCCGCACACGAGCCATGTATTTACACAATATATACAATATGTACATCTATACATTCACAAGACCGCACTGGCTGGACGCATGTAAACGGTTCTGTATGGCGTACCGGGAAAGACTGCCTTCTCTTGGTTGAGGTATGGGCTGGCCGGGCGACCCCAGTAATCCCTTGTCCTGCCTGGACAATGGAATGTGCCTGAGGGTGGCAAGCTGTTGGCGGTCGTCCGGCCGGTCAGGGATGTACAGCACCCCACTGTGCTGTCTTGCACTGACTGGCTGTCAGGTGCGCATCACTTCTACATACGGCAGTGGTGCGCTGCCACAACACCCCCCTGCTAGTGATGCACCCAGCATCACGAAAAACCGCCTTGAAGGCGGTCAGGAAAGCGGACGTGGCGGCCAGATCTCGTCACTGTAGGAGAGGTGTGTGGAGATGCCTTGTGGATGGCATGGTACTGCTGAGTCCGGTCTAGGGATGCTGTCAGGTGGTTGGTTGGCAAGGGTGTATGCTGGTTTAAGGTGATCGATGGAAACTGTAACTTGTCGACCATGCATTTGGAGTGTTGCAGTCTTTGGTTTATGGCTGAGCACTAGGAATGGGCCTTCGTACAGGGCCTCGAGAGATTTCTTGAGCCCTTCATGGCGGACGAAGACTTCTGTTGCTGTGGCGAGGTCCTTAAACACAAATGTCTAGGTTCCGCCATGGTGTGCGCCCGCTACAGGTCGGAGTGTGCTGAAATGTTGCCGGAGCTCCCTTACAAGTCCTGCTGTGTCTGCGAGTTGGGAATGTGGATGGGCCACCAACAGTATACCAGGGAGACGAAGAGGTTGCCTATATACCAACTCAGCTGCTGAAGCATGGAGGTCCTCACGCCAGGCTGCTCGGATTCCCAGAAGTATGGTAGGCAATATGTCCACCCAGTGCTCTGTGTCGTGGCAACGTATGGCAGCCTTGAGTTGCCGGTGCATTCTTTCTACCATACCATTGGCTTGTGGATGAAACGCTGTTGTTCGAAACCGTGATGTACCTGTCAGGTTACAGAGGTCCCTGAAGAGTGCAGACTCGAACTGTCTCCCTTGGTCAGTAGTGATCTCAAGTGGGGTGCCGAAGCGTGCGATCCATGCAGTGTACAGAGCCCGAGCAATGGTGGTGGCCTCAATGTTCTCCACCGGGATTGCTTCTCGCCACCTGGTGAAGTGGTTGATGACAGTCAATCAGAACCGGAAGCCTTAGGACACTGGCAAGGGCCCCACCAGATCAATATGCACATGGTCAAATCTTGATGAGGGTGGTAAGAAGGCTCCAGTTGGGGAGGAGACATGACGTGAAATTTTCAAACGCTGACAGGAAATACATGTCCGTGCCCACTTATGATAGTCTGACCCGATGGAAGGCCTCACAAATCTCTGTGTGACTAGCTTGACCGTTGCCCTGACACCTGGGTGAGCGAGGTTATGCACAATGTTGAAAGCTGTACGACGGAATGGTGCAGTGATGAAAGGTCTTGCTGTTGGAGTAGAGACATCGCAGTAGAGATCGAGTGGTATATCTGACATGGTGAGCTTCCTCATCTGTAGGCCAGAATCCTGCAAGTATTGTTTTTAACTCTTCATCTGCCAGTTGTGACATAGCTAGAGCTTGGTAGTCCGTGGTATCGGCTGAAACTATATTGTCAGCACCCGAAATGTGCTGAATGCTTGTTGTGAACTGACTGATGAAATTCAGCTGCCTTGAACGGCGGGGTGAGCATTTTTCCAGGTTTTGGACGAATGCTAAAATGAGAGGTTTGTGGTCGGTGAATACAGTGAACTCCCTCCCCTCTACCATATGGCGAAACTTATGGATCCCCAAATATATGGCGAGGAGTTCGCGATCATAAGCACTGTACTTCTGCTGAGCAGTGTTGATTTTCCTAGAGAAAAATGCCAAGGGCTGTCACGATCCTTCCACCTATTGCTGGAGCACTGCCCCAACTGTGAAGTCTGAGGCATCTGTCATTAGTGCTAGTGGAGCTGTTGGGGTTGGATGAGCCAGCAGAGTAGCTTGTGCGAGAGAAGTTTTGCAGTTTTCAAATGCCTTCTCACTCTCCGGTTTCCATGTAACTGGGTCCTTGGCTTTCATATTTCCCTTAACCATATCATGCAAGGGGGCTTGTGTCTTTGCTGCCTTGGGGATGAAACGCTTGTAAAAGTTGAGCATCCCAGGGAACCCGCACAGTTCTTTTGCAGTCTGTGGCTTATTGTATGAGAGGACCGCATCTACTTTCTCCGACATGGCTTGGTTCCTTCCACAGAAATGCTGTGTCCTAAGAAAGTTACTTGTGGTTCTTAAAAAACACATTGGTGCAGAACTCAGTAGTACCTACTATTTGTATCGCCGCGACTCGCGGAAGCGCGCCACGAAATATCGGTGTGGGGCAGGACGCTTGTGCTTCCACTACTCGGGTGCGCGCGCACTGCTGCTCGCGCGGTAAAGACGCGACGGCCTCGTGCGCGCGGCGTACTCGTTGCCCGATCACGTCGGGGTCACCATTTTAGCGAAGACGTGAGGGCATAATAAGAACACCACGTTTGCCGGACACGAGCCATGTATTTACACAATGTATACAATATGTATGTACATCTATACATTCACAAGACCGCACTGGCTGGACGCATGTAAACTGTTCTGTACGGCATACTGGGAGAGGCTGACTGCCTTCTCCTGGTTGAGGTACGGGCTGGCCGGGCGACTCCAGTAATCCCTTGTCGTGCCTAGACAATGGAATTTGCCTCCGGGTGGCAAGCTGTTAGCGGTCGCCATATTTAGCATTGGAGGGGCTGAGAACAAAAACCAGATAAGTGACTAAATCCTCATTTTGAGTAATAGGCTATTGAAGTATAGCTTTGCATGCTAAATTCAACACCAATGTTATAGGTGTAAGGATTATTTTTCTATACATAGACAACATGTAAGTTAATGTTCAATCAGAAAATATGTTTATGGTAAATATAATGCACATCAAAAAAAATTACAGTGTAATGTTATCTATCACTTGACTGGTTGAGAGCACAATACACGTTTGAACAAAAACCAGGTAAGTGATGTTCTGCACATACAACGTTCAGTAACGCTGTACAAAATCTTGATAACCCAAAGCAAATCAGTGTCTCGGTTCAAACACATTGATATTCAATCAACATTTACTGCCTGGCCTTTTATTTTCACAGCTCTCCATCACTCGACAATGCGCTGTCTTTATCTTCTTCACTTTCTTGTACTGGATTTCCTTCTTGTGCGGATGTACGAGGAATGGGTTCCGGATTTAAACTGTCAAAAAAATGCATGGTAGACTGGAGGAATTAGGGGTTTAAGTTCCTGGAGATTTTTGAATTTCGCATATTTTATTTTAACGCCATGTGGGTAGAGAAGTTGAAATGTGATCACACCTGGTCTGCCAATGCATCGTTTTGCATAGGTCACTACTCTTCGAAAAGGAATTTCTTCATTCAATGTTCCCTTAAAAAGCATAACAACCAATTTTTTTTCTCAACATGAATCCATCTAATGGTACGTCATGCTATTGCTTCACCATCGTCATCTTTGGGTGCAAATAGTTTTGTGTATTTATTTAGAGCATCAATGGAAAGAAAAATTCTCTCTTGTCATTGGTATAACTTTAAATTTTTCGATGTTACCTTTACAGTGTCCATCCAGTCAGAAGGTACATACGCATTGTTTATAACTTTTTTTGCATTTCTCTATTTGCCCAAAATCCCTATCACGCTCTATGTATGTATGCCCCGGTTCGAGAAATTGATGATCGATAACTTCTATTGGTGTTTGTTTAACTATCAACATCCAATATTTCGCAATATTTTAGTTGCGATTTTGACCACCGCAACAGTCATTTACATGTTTTACATCTTTTACATTGACACAAAATTTTTTAAGCATGATCCAACTTCCTGTGAACCTCTGGAAACAATATCTTCACTCCACATTAACATTGTTACTAGTGCTGTCTCATTTGTTTCATTTTTAATTTGTACTTCGTATGTGTCACACTTAGTACAAGTGTCGGTGTGAGGCAGATGAAAACTTAAATTAACGCTTTTTGAACACATTTCTGTAACGCCACTCTTTTACTGGTTGATATTGTAAGACCCTACACCATTCATAATAGAGTTCATATAATTTTTGTAAGATAAGGCCTGGCAGAAGGTATTTTTAAGGGGGTTATATTGCCTACTATAATGATCGCTGTACGTTGGGAACAGACGAATATGTTCTTTGACATGAGCAATAGCTTCTTTACTCACTTCATTTTTGGGACATCCTTTTCACTCCATTTCCGGTGCTGTACCGGATTCATTTTTCTTGTCCGTAGCAAGATCGACTATATTGTGCGAAATTCCTAGTGTTTTAATTTAAAAAATCTTTGCACTCTCTGTAACCATTGATGACTTCTTATTTTTGACGGCACTTTTTTTTTTTTACGACGTGGTTGCGTAGCTGTAACACAGGAACACAAGAATGCGCTTTGTATATTCAGACACCCAAGGCACCAAAATTCATCAAACACGGAGGTCCTTATGAAAATTCACGAGGGTAGAATAGGTCAGCCTAAATTGCAAGTTTTTTGCGTTTGGAATATTACACCAGGTACCTGTGATGTAGGATTTTTTAAATCCCATCGTTTTGAAACCTTGAATAACATTGCAGGGGTTATCTAATTCTGGTAATCGACAAAACTTGGTTACATGACTGAGATAACCCACCATATTCTAGCAAGTAAATTTTCATAAATGTCTATTGTCTACATTGATAACAGATCAGCCACCTTTCACAGTCAACACATGCAATACAGCAACAGACCGTGAGAACAAAGGCCATTTCGTTTTCTCAGATTCTCGAAACTTCTCTCTAGCCAGACCCATTATACCATGCCATCTATCGCTAGTGTCAAACACAGTGTTAAATCGGGCAGAAACACAGGCTTACTTACATATGTATCTGGCGTTTGATTATCTGCATAAATAATAATATTGAGTAACAAAAAAAAATACAAAGTTTAGCGTGTGAATATTTTGATATCGAAGAAAGTGAGGCCATAGCGAAATGCAAAAACTTATATAAAATAATGTGTTTCTTTTACAGATGGGAATACTTCTAACTTTTTTTTTTCATCTAAAACTCTACAACTTCATACTGTTCAGGGAATTACAACTTGAGCGGGAAGCATGTAAGAGAGAAGAGTCGGGAGTTGGTAGTATTGTAAATTATCTAAGTCAGTTATAACTCTCATATTTGTCACTAATTTTGATGTAAAATTATGTAGCATACTGTCAATTAAAATCATTGTGTTGTATGGTGTGTAGTCAAAAATGTGAGAATTCAGGAGTCGACCCTGCCTGGAATTAAATCCGGATCGCCTTGGTGGGAGGCAAGTGGTCTGACCATTAGGACACCGCGGCCCCCAAGTATTGAATTTCGTAGTTACAGATGATGATAATCAAAGAGTTCAAACTGTGGGAAATCTATTTCGGAATAGATTCTCTTAGTTAACAGGCATTTTTCAAACTAATGACTTGGTTTATACGTATGGGTCCGACCGCTTGGCTCAGTGGTTAGCGTTCCTGACCGCTGAGTCAAGGGTCCCGGGTTCGATTCCCGGCCGGGGAGGTGTCATTTAATGTCACTTCCTCGGGTACAGGACTGGGTGTTTGTGTTTGTCTTGTGCTTGTCAGTGATGATATCTTTCCATTGAGACTACTATGTTCGATAATATTTGCTACCCTGTTGGCCGTGGAGCTCCCCGCTGTTGGCCATTAATAAGAAAAAAAAAAAAAAAATTATACGTATGGGATTACGAAGTCTTTATCCTACAGTAACAAACTCGCAAATTTTTCTAGTCACGGATGGTGATTTTTCTTGACTTACAAAATTCGTTAACAATCAATGAAGGGGAAAAGAACCCACACACTTGCATTTACTGATACAGTTTTATGCCATCTGTGGCGTCACTGCATGGCGAATGTTTATGAGAAAGTGTGTCATCTGGAACATTGTACAACACTGTATGTGGAGTGTTACTTATTCAATGCATTAAAATTGAAATGCTTATTTGCTTGTATTTAGAAATGGGATTAAGAAATTAGAGTGAGTATCCAAACGAACAAGTTTAGTACTATCAATATATATCACAATATTTTAACAATACTAATAAATTTAATTAATGGCACACATTAGATTAATTATAGAATTTATTAATTTTAAAAGATTAGAAGGTTAAAGGAAAAATCTATATCGAAAAATAAAAAGTTAATGAAAAACCTAAATTTATTAGATGATATCAATAAATTTATGTTATCGGTATATCGATGCACTGAAAAATTAGTGTTATCAATATACCGAGAAGCTAATGTTATCGATACGCCATAAAGTTTATATAAATATACCGAAATGGTAATGACATTGATATACCGTACCGAAAAGTTAGTGTTATCGATTTACCGAAAAATTGTATATTATCAATGTCATTGATATAACAAAAATTTTGGGTGTTATCAATATAATTTATATACCGAAAATACCGAGAATGCTGTTTGATTTAATATTGATAATACAATTTATGATATCGAACAGCCCTAAGTAAGTACCAGGCAAAAAAAAATCTGGCATTCGTTCACAAAATTCTGGTACATACACAGATATATATCACAACTATTTTTGGAGCTTATATACATATATACATATATTTTTTTTTTTGTTATCGTTGATATAAATTACTATGTTATAACCTACCGTACCAAATTAATTGAATGTTATTCTAGTCATTTTCAGGAGTAAATTACTTGACTTTCAGCTTAGGTGACGAATGGTGGAAGAAATTAAAAGGGGGTTTGTAATACAAGCCAATAACGCAAAGTGTATAACAGTTATTTCCATAATTTTTTTAGCAGCAGTGAATTTTATTAATGTTTTTTTTTCTGTCAAAATTGTAGTATTTTTGCGTAGGATGAAAATATTTTTGTATAGGGTCAAAATCTGGTACAATTACCAGAATTCTGGTACGTCGATGGGCAACACTGCACCAGGCACAGTATGTGATGACGTCACGTGCAAGTCGACGGACGTGTTTAAATATCGTGCAGCTAGATGGCGCTCATGTGGCAATCTCAGCTGCGCTGCCACGAGGTGCCCTCCACCGACTCCAAGGAGAACAGAAAGCTAGACGAGAGTTCCGTCACGGTTTGTATTTGCGTGCGCGTACGAATTCCAACTAAGCAAGTCGTATTGTTGCCGTTTGTTCGCGATGTAACAAGCAGTCACGTCGTTAACACAAGTTTGCTGTGGTAATGCGCAAATATGTATGCAGAGGATATGTTTTTGACCTTGAACTCTTCTGAATCGCTTCATCATTCGGTTGATAAAAACTTGAAAATAATGCGTGGATGCTTCAGTAGGGAATGTGCAGCTCAGTGATTAAAGTGAAAAGGAAAGAAACGGTAAAGTATATATATATTTTTTTTTGCTGTATCTTTCGAAACTTGTGAAAACGTTAACTGATTTATTCTTGATATAGATAATATTGTAGTACTGTAGATATTCGGCAGATCATTGTTCCAAGGAATAAATTAGAAAATTGTTTCCGCGCCCCCGCGTTTGAAGAGAAAACGTAAGTTGCAGTTTCTAGTTTACAGTAATTACTAAAATACTAATTTGTTTTTGTATGAAAAAATGGAAAGGACCATAGCATATCGGCGGTAAATAAGCGACCTGGCTCGTAACACAGTACCGGGAGCGATCTATTTGATATTAGTTTGAGAACATGGGAATGCCCTCAACACGAATTGTGTAGTATAACAAAAATAGGAAATAGAATTTTTTTTGCAAGTAACTTTGAAGTAACGGATATGTGCAAAGAGGTGTGCAAAATTAAACTTTACTTTTTGGATACAGATTCCTTGCATAGCAAAATGTAGACTATTCGGTTGCTTCACTTCAGTTATCATTATGTTTAAAGTGTCAGTTATGGGAGCGAAAATCCATAAAGAGGATAACTTTAAAAAATTATGAATTTCCTAACCGTTCTACGTTCCTGTGAGATTTTGAATTGCCTGTGATAGGCCTATTTTCCAAACATAAGCAACGGAGCAAAACAACGAAACAACAGTCATATCAAAGAAACAGAAAACATACAAGCTAAACAGCAAATAAAAAAGAAACCGTGTCTGGGTTTTAATTTCCGAATCACTCGCCAAATAAAATTTTCCAATGCTGGATCAAGCCCGTAAGTATGTGACTTTCTGTGGCATAAGTAAGATTTCTACCACCTCAACATTTCAGGTAGTATAAATCTTATGCCACAGGAAGTCCTCATTTAACGAGGATACGATTAAAAATACAATACGCGGTGTTCTACCATGCGGTATTTAATAGTAATTGAAGAATGTGTGGTATAATTGGCTAGTTAGAGCTAAAGGCGGCTCCATGGTGGATTTTCTGGTTGAGGGGGGGGGGGACTATGCAGTACCCGAACATTTAACCATCCCCCGGAAAATTTTGGATTTCAAGGTGTGAAATTAGGTTATTTTAGCAGTTTTGGTGGCAGAAATATGAACTTTTTTTTTTTTTTTCAAAACATAAACTCTTTCAGCGTATTTGAAGAATATTAGTAGGGCCTAATTGGTTAAGCATAAGTACCCAAGCATTTTTTTTTTTTTGCTAAGTCAGCATAGCATGTTTATTAAGCCTGGAAACCGGCATCTATCTAACTTACATAAAACACAACAGTTGCCTACTGGCATATCTTATATTTTATGTATGAATATATTTTTTATGTACAAAACAGACTGATCTTAAGTGTAATTTTTTCCCATTCTTTTATTAATTAACTGTTATCTTCGGAAATTTTTGCTAATATTTTGTGTTATTCTAAATCAGAATGATCTGAACTGTGACCATTTGTTACCCCACAAATAAAGTCTTCACAATTTTAATTTTGTGTCTGTTGTGGAAATATTTACAACTTGATAACACGTTAGTAGAGATAATGGTTTACTACGGTAAAAGTTGAACATTAGCACGGCTTAAATGTACTGTTTACTGACGTGTTCACTGTTATTGGCTGTCGTTCCTGTACTCTAAAAGAATCAGTGAATAAACTGCTGCTTTGCAGTTGATTCCCTCTACTCAAATTGGTGAAAATGTCTTCACCTAAAATCAGGGGAAAACTTCTAACTGCTTTAGAGGGAAAAATTCGCTGAAGGAATTAGTGAGTTCTCGTAATGATGTAGTTATTACCAATAGAAGCACATAGGTACGAATACATCACATTTCCTCACATTCTAGTAATTAAATGTATATTTTATAACATATATATTGGCTAATTATTTGCAGGAAGATTAAAGTAAAAATATTTGTGGCAATAATTAAATTTGTTTGCTGCTCATACGAAATATATTAACTCGCATACGCGCACAATCAATGCGGCATTGTACTTGAAAACGCAAATAATTTGCTAGCCGAACGCCATTTTGCACAATCAATCTCAACCACCGATGAAACCTAAAAAAAAGAAAAAAACGTACTTTAAACAAAAACTTTCTGGAAGTGCAGATTATTTGCAACACTTGAAAACGAATAATGTTTCCACTACTCTAGAAACTTTCGTAACCAACATTTGTATAATATTTGGTTTACTACTCTTCCGGCTACTTAACCGGGAGTCAAATATTGGTGTTAAAACACTTTTGAAAATTTGATGGGAGATTGGCTAAACTTGGTGCTTGCAATCTACCAGATTTACTAGCACAAGGTGGTAAAACCGGCCCTAAAATGTTTACGGAAAATCAGACAAATATACAAAATGTTCTGGTAACGTAGGTGTCGTCATTAAACTCAGAATATTAACTTAGAACATTTGCACATATTTCTGCAGACTGCAACAAGCAACATTGATACCTAAAGTGTTATTATAAATTTAGTATAATGTCGCTGTATATCGTTTGTGTGGTTCTCGAAACACATCTAAGGTTTAAGTTCAGAATTTGCTGTAATGAAAATCTCGTCAGTCAATTATATTGCAGACATAGATGTTACACACCATCATTTTTAACAAAGAAAGGTTTTTGTTAATATTCACAATGATAAGGAAAAGCTAAAACTAATCCAACTGTTAATAAAAAAAACTGATTTTCGCATATCAGCACGCTTCGTTAACAAATTAATGCAAATGATAGAATTTGTTTTTCTTCGTTAACAAAATGTATTGTTAAGAAAACGCTTACGTTGAATAAAAGGTTCAGAGTTGCAAGTTTAAACCGACTGCTGCGGAAAAGTGTACAGACAATATCCCGTTAATGCTAGAGGTAAATAGCTATTTTTCTATAGGCTTATTTTAAGATTGAAAGTAGCCTACTTACTACAATGCTTAAAATGTAAGATATTAGATTCAGTTGCCTCGTAAGTCACGAGATAAAAAGTGTCAAATTCATTGCTGCTGGATGACGGCGGTAAACAACCACTCGCATATCACTACAAGAATATACTGCCTTGTTGCACAAAACACGAGATGCCATTGGTTAACATTGAAAATTCTCTCCCTCCCTTATGCCTTTGTCAGTTCAACTTTCGCTGGTCAGTCATGCCTATGTTTATAGGCATATTTCCATCTCTCCACCTTGCCACGCTTCAATCATTTTGCCATCTCGGATTCGATTTTTTTTCGACCTCCCCCTGGAGCCACTCTTGGCTAGAGCATTTTAGCACACAGCATGTGAATGAGCGTACACTAATTTTGGGAGCCATGAGAAATTGTATTCTTATTTCACCATAAATAAAATGAGAGTATTTATTTATTTGCGTCTTCAGAGGTGCCGCCTACCCGCGCGTTAGAGGCTCGTAAGTGACGGAGTTATAAGGGGGACCTTGAAGCGCGCATAAAATGCCACGAGCCAAGAGCCGAACTAGCGTGCAAGCTTCCCGCCGAACAATTTTTTGCAATGGGACACTAAGCGGTGACCATATCATGTTATTGGTGAAAAGTCTGTAGGAAAGGTCAGTGCACGTCTGAGTCACAAACAACCAGTAGTACATTCTGAAGCACTGCAGTCTGAAAAGGCTGTTTTTGTCTATGTTGGAGGGCTAATATAGTCCGTCTCATATTAGAATGGACACCGTTTGTTTTGACGTCACACGAGAGCACTGGTTCCAAACAAATGTTTATTTGAAAGTTTAGCGTTGAAGTATAAATGTAGGTATTAGTTACTAGTTTACTAAATTCATTTTTTTTTTGTAATTGCCCATCCTTGTTTTTGTATCTTATACGTTTATTTATTTAACTTCATACACTCCACACTAGCAACTGTCGCCATGACATGCTGTACACTGTTGCCAGCAGAGCTGCCAACATTATAGAACAATACAATATACAACACTCCTCCCCACCAGTACAAGTGTAGTTTCTTACACACCAATGCTTGTTTCTACATTACAAAGGGGCTAATGTT